>CM068840.1:99957682-100095182 GCA_028554795.2 Sinohyriopsis cumingii | reverse complement strand
CTAAACTAAATGAGAACTATAGCATAAATTTTACATCAGTAAATATGTGATTAATCTCGAAGATACTGGTAGTCCACTGTTTCTCATGCATAATTAATGTAGTAAGAAACAACATGTATTTCAGATACAGGTAATTTTAGCTCATTTTAACTATCAAATCTGGCAATGAAAATGTATAATATATAAATTTCTTTAATATACGTGTGAATTCCATGTCAAAATGATATAATAATTTAAGCAAAGACATCTTAGCTTGTTGATTTCTTCCTGCAGTCCTTTATCTTTATATGTTTAGAACTCACCTTTTTGATATTCATCATATAGCCGGCATTGCGATGTCGTGTCGTTAAACTTCACACACACACACACACACACACACACACACACACACACACACCCACATACATAGAGACATACATACATACATCCATACATCCATACATACATACATACATACATTATAGTATCGTCAGAATGCCTGAACTTCGGTTTCTGCAATATCAAAATGTTTTTCCAACTTCAATTTAATTATGACATTTAAAACAAAATCTAAATGGTCTGTGGATAAGAAGTCTGTTATGTCTTCAACATTATGGCAACATACTCGAAACTGCGTGTATTTTGTTTTGAATTTCTTCCCAGTCTATCTATCTATCTGTCTGTCAGTCGCCCTGTCTGTCTGTCTGTCTATCTATCTAGTTCTCTCTCTCTCTCTCTCTCTCTCTCTCTCTATATATATATATATATATATATATATATATATATATATATATATATATATATATATATATATATATATATATAGTTTTCACATTCATATTCTTGATTTGCTTCAACGTAAAAAGATAACTTATTGTTGTTAGATATAGAAAGGATATCTATGTTTCTGAGCAGATATACGACAACATTTCACGAATGAAGTGGAAACATCGTATTGTCAGAAGGCAAAAAACGTCCATTTGCGTAGATTTTCCCCAGTCTGTTTAAATACGATTTATAGTTGTATTAATACGTTCCTAAACTGTACAACAAATGTGAGACATGTACGTTTCACAAATTACTTTGTACATATATAATGTTTCAAATAGTAAATTTTGTCAAATTAATGACTGTACGAAAACGAAGAGATATGACATCAGAGTGTAATATTTAAAGAAAGGGTTTTTATTCATTATTTACTATTTTGTGAGTTTACTTGTAAGGATTTTCATCTTGCTGTTTGCTTTTACTTTCGATCTTGAATTTTTGCGTGGCCTTAATTTCAGTTGTTTTTGGGTGGGCTTTTTTGGCAATCAATAATAACCAACGTCATATTTATCCGTAGGTTTGAAACAAGATTGTGATGCGACTTAATAATCATACTTATAAAACTGCATTACTATATTCAAGAAAGAGGTTGTATTCTTTCTTTAAAATGTGTGCCGTTAGCCGTAAAGTATTACACACATATAATACGTTATGGGATACACATAGCAACAGGTCAAGTTAGTTCAGTCTTTGACAGTTTCCATGATACGAGTACAAACAAAAATAATTATAAAAATTAATACTTGACGTCTACGTTTTGTTGCTTGGAGTCGGTTTTTATGCATATTTTAATGTCACCTCCTTTACAGACCAAGAGGAACTGCTGTACAGTTTACACATTGTATGGCCTGTCCATCCTGGTGTGGAGAGAAAGAGAAGAAGTAGACGAGAGAGAAAGAGAAGGAGCAAAGGAAAAAATGAAATAGGCATTAATATGGAAATACGGGTTTTAATAACATACACAAGGGCCGATATATTTCCTAAATTGGGGAAAACAAGTAGTTAAAAAGGCGACAGTGGCTGTAAAAGTCGTCGACTCTGATGAGAAATCATCTTTCTCCCACTGATGTATTTCAATATCTCACAATGAAATTTATGATAAATTACATCTCTAGCACGAATTTGTTTTTTCCATGACGGATTATATTCTTGATTCTACTTGGAAAGGTTTTTGTGGTCTAAACTGTGTGTAGAACGAATCTATGCCCGCGAAGTACTTGGTAGCTTCAGCGGGTGATATCTTGAATAAATGATTTACCAGTATTTTAAATCAAAGACTTATTCTTTGGTGCGAAGCGAATAACAAAGTCGAAGAAGTTCAGGAGGGATTCAGCGAAGGCTCTTCAGCAATAGATACTATTTTCTTGCTTCAGGCAAAGGTTTAGAAATATCTCAGTAAATTAGATATAGGCATGTCACTACAGTAAGTTTTATGATTCTTTTTCCGTTCATTTTTATATAACCAATAATTTGCCTACCAATATGCAAAATGCGTTAAGATGACTCCGTTGTCCCACTCATAAGTCAGCTCAAGAGGAAGGACGGCATAATGGCATCCCCCCCCCCCCAATCAACGTATACGTGTGTGATAAAAGCTACATAGAAGATTAATATCACTCTTTGTAATGCCCTTTTATGTAGAACTTGGAAACAGATCCATATCAGAAATTTGTAGCAAAAAACACCCATGTAAAGAAATCTATTTGCTGATGAAGTCAGATAATCATGTCATATTATGTTAACTCGCACAATACGTCTTTCCAGCATTCCACTGAAGAGATCGAATGCATACGTAAGATTTTTTAAAATTATTTTCTTTGTTTTTTCTCTACCTGTATGGAAGATTGTCACTATCTTTGTCAAAACAGGTGAAGCAGAAATTTTTCGTCATAATTAAAATTATGCATATACCTGCGTTAATGATGATAATAATTACAAGGGGGTAGTGCCAGCACAGGGACAATCTGGCATGTTCCAGGAAAGAGAACCATATATGCTCCTATTCGTGTATTTTCATACCAACACAGGGACAATCTGGCATGTTCATGGAAAGAGGACTCTATATACTTCCATTCGTGTATCTTCATACCAACACAGGGACAATCTGGCATGTTCATGGAAAGAGGACCCTATATACTTCCATTCGTGTATTTTCATACCAACACAGGGACAATCTGGCATGTTCATGGAAAGAGGACTCTATACACTTCCATTCGTGTATCTTCATACCACAACTTAGACACTAGACTTGGTGTCTTAAAAAGTATAAGAATCCAGCTCTTGCTAACTGTTTCGGATCGGAACACCTATCCAGAATTTTAGGAGAATCTATTCAACGTTTAAATTCGAAAGACACAATAGCCCGGCAAAACCAAACCACATGAAACGTGTATTCTTATTTGATTTGTAAATCTCGATGAGCTAATAGTATTCAGAGTGGTTCCCGATTGCATAGATGGCATACATAGTTTGGAACACGAACAGCATCGCTTTTCCGAGTAAATCAGAAAGATCATGCTGCATAGCTGATGTCAGCCATCATTTTTTTCACAAGACAATGCAATGCACTCGAGGTCATGCAACTTTGAGTCCGCAGTGGGCCCATTTCTACGTTCCTGTGTCAATTCATAATTCTAGGTCAGCGATTGTACTCTCAGTTAACATCCTGTCTCGGAACACACACACACACACACACACACACACACTCTCTCTCTCTCTTTCTCTCTCTCTCTCTCTCTCTCTCTCTCTCTGTTTTATACTGGAGATCGGCGTGTCCGTAAGGTAACGTATTATTATCGGTACGTCCTACTTTTTCTGTTAATCGCTCTGATAAAAATTTTTCCAAGGATTGACCAACAATTTGATGATCTTGATAATTGAATAATTTTGTAAGAATCCGACGTTTTGACGCGAAAATCATCATCTTCTCCTGATTTTAATGAGTCTTTTCGGATTCCAAAGTCACTTTTCTGGAACGATAGTTCAATGTCAGCCCTTTCACTTTACATTTGGTACTTGTCCTCCTTTATGTCGGTAATGCTTTGTTCCACCACTTGAAAAACTCAAAACAGTGTCTTCAGGACGCTCATTGCTCCAAGGACACAAACGTTTGTCTTCGATGCATGGGTGATAGCTTTCAGGTCTACAGATGTACGTGCAACTATTGGTGTCAAGGACTTGATCTGCAAAATATTCGAAAATAGAATACATTTTAAACTGGCATTGTCTGCAATGATATTTCCAGTTTGTATCACGATCGAGAGCATGAAACAGTTTGACACTCATCTATGGTCCTGTCAATGCACGTTCTTTCAGATCGTGGCGATAAGATTGGTTTCAATTACATATTTCAATATGCATAATGCAGAAAGGACGCATCAATTTTCAGTGACAACGATTTGGGAAAATAGAATTGTACAAGTTCGTCGATAGCAGCGTCTTGCGTTTATTCAGACTTTCGTACTTATGAATGTGCTTCACCTCGATGTGTTCTGTCAAAATTTCAGGAAGGTCTGTAGAGAATCAAACAGATTTATACATCCAAATCTACAAGGAAGACACATCAATCTATTCGATTTGCTATTCTAGAGATTCGTCCACTTCGTAGAACAAGCGCGTAGCATCTGCTTTGTTCTCCAAACAAACTTTCACGTCAATTTAATTTTTCTATCACTTGCTATCCTTGGCGTTCTTATCTCTGACGTTGTTGATATGTTGGTCGTACAACTCTTCCATAGTGAACTATGGGAAAAGACCTTTTTTCAGTTTTCGTTCCAGAAAATAAGCTGGGCATTCCATAAATTCTTACACTTAAATCTCATCCATCCATGAAAATGCAACCAATTTGTTTGTCTGCATCGTTTCTTGCATGTTGTATCCACTGTTCTACTGTTTCACACGAGTAAGAGAGTCAGAGCATAATATCGACGGCCAAAAGACAGGAAGGACTCGGGTGGTTTGGCGGCTAGTTTGTTCTCGGACATGAACGATTGTCGGTCGATTAATCTACACGCTTTGGCAATGGCAGGCGCTTTTTTTCAAAGGATCGGTAACCTCCATTGATCCAGAAATAATTGTCAAAATTTTCCGTAACAGAGTCGTAAAATATCTACATCAGATTGACAATAATTCAACATTTGTTCTTGAAAATGAAGGATCTGATACCAAGCGAGGAAAATGTCTCGTGGTTCTTTGTGCATACCGTCTCTCTCTCTCTCTCTCTCTCTCTCTCTCTCTCTCTCTCTCTCTCTCAGCATCAAAACGACCATGCAATTGTAAAGCACAACATAAATAAGTAAATGAAAAAAGAAACAAAGTAATAAAAAGGTCTGTTGAACGGTATGAACGAAACCTATTTAAATATTGGTGACAAAAGTATTTTAATACTGGCTCTCCAATTTTCCATCAACTTGGATTTGATTTAAAAACTCAAAATCTATACATTTCACCTGGTAACCTCCGAATTTTGATAGAGTTACCAATCGTTTTGTGTAATATCAATATATTGCGGCGGAAGGTTGTTTCTTCAATTGTGGTTTAACTTATCTGTTTCCTTTGTTATGAATATGGAAACACTAACTTCACATGTGTAGAATACGTATACCCTTGTTAGAATGATTAGCATATTTGAACATTCCTATGGATAGTCGTAGAATGAGAGATTTTAAATACGCTTTTAAAATAGTATTTTGCATAACATGGATTAATTGTATTTTACAAGGATCCCCACCACCAAAGGATACACATTTGAGGGAAACTTCTATTTAGACAAAGTACATGATTTTATTAAGGGTATGATTACGGACCATTAGGACAGCCGTAGAACAAGTACATGATGAACGACATCAGCACATCTTTAATTTCAGTCAAATCATTCTTTTGGGAAAAGTTAATTACGATTCAGGTAGGTTATTGAAATCTCGGTTCTGAAACAAGTAGAATGTCATAAATCTATCATTGCTTTTACATTTATAGAGCCATTATATATATATATATATATATATATATATATATATATATATATATATATATATATATATATATATATATATATATATATATATATATATATATAATTTAAGCTACTTCAGAAAAGGCGCTTTATCTTAAGCTGCACCCACATTATAATAATAATAATAATAATAATAATAATAAGAAGAAGAAGAAGAAGAAGAAGAAGAAGAAGAAGTAAAAGATGAAGAAATTAAGAAGAATATGAACTCAGGACAGCGCCTAATCTTCAGAAGCTCTAAGCGCTTTACAATATTAGAGAACCACAGACAAAAAATATTCAAAGACAAGATTACAAAACCAAACATCATGAAATGACAAAAAAAAAGACATGCTGACAATTAAAGACATAAAAATTATTAAGACTTAAAACCCACGTGCATTTAACTACAAACAATACTTTATATTGTACATGAAAAATTTTGTTTTGAAGTTTAATGATTCATAAAACTTTGATCGCGAAAGTTCAAATAAATTTATGTAACGGTGTTGCACGTTTTATGCACATGTTATGCACCCGTATCCCCAGATCTTGTTCCTGTTTACCAATGGTAAACCAGTATTGTTGACATGGAAAATCCATGTCGAGACGGCTGCGGCGTTAGATAAATAAAGCTAGGTGCAAACCTTAAGGTTTACTCGTAAATCACATGTGAAAAATTCATTGTATAACCGGAATTTCCTTTGTGCAAGCCGTATCTGTTACAAATTAAACTTCTTCTTTGATATTCATTTTCCGGCTCCAAATAATTAAATCTGTAGCATTGTCAAGGTTTGTAATTATCATTTGTAACGTGGTGAAGTATTTGTGTCAGAATATTAAATGGGCTGTGCTTCATCTATCGTTTTAAACTGTATTTTAGCAGTTTTAAAAATCATTACAGCAACGAATATTCTTTCTCTCTTCGTTTATAGTGAAAACAGTAGAATACAAACGGGGAGGGGGGCGGGGGAGCGTCAGACGGCTGCCTGGATCGTCAGTAGTTGCAAAAGGGCTTTATTGAATGTAGGTTTCTACTACAATAACGAAACTGAAAGAGCAATCGCATCAGAATCCAGGTGCAGTATATGAAAACGGTATTAATTAGTCAACAGGTACCCTTCTGTTGTCACATTAAGATATATTCATAATCTCATCCAACATTTGGGATGATTTAAAGCATAGCTCGAATATATATATATATATATATATATATATATATATATATATATATATATATATATATATATATATATATATATATATATACTCACAATCTAGCAATATTGGTTAAACCAACCTTATAACATCACTACATCATGAGAAGGAAGTGAAATAGAGCTCACAGAGTTCATATATTGATATATAATTAAAATCCACTTCATGTTACCCAAAACAATTATATTAATTATTAAAACTCACGTCGACTTACTCAAAGGTAGTAATATTGACTACACGAAACCCACGTCAACTGATCCAAAGGCAATGATTTTAACTACATAAAACCAGTGTCAACTGATCCAAAGGCGTGATATTAACGTCTTTAAATCCACATGAACTGGTCCAAAAATAATGAGATTAACTGCATAAAACCGGTGTCAACTGACCCAAAGGCAATGATATTAAATACATAAAAACCACGTCAACTGACTCAAAGGCAATGATATTAACAACTTAAAACCTACGCCAACTGATCCAAACGCAATAATGTTAACTACATAAAACCCATGTCAACTGATACAAAGGCAATGATATTAACTAACTAAATACTATTGCATTTCCAAGATGCTACAAGGAGGGTAAAAGCGGGATTCGTATTGGTGTCATTGTCATATGAATGCTGGCTCATTCTGGGGTTATTTGGCATATGCCAGAATATGATAGCCACGCTCGCTCATTAGTATACTTGCATTATACAAATCCAATGTATTTTCAACTGACAATTACATCAATATGAACTTGAATGAACAATGAGTATATACTGAAATTTCATTTAAAAATATTTATTGAAACAAATTATAAGGTTATACCCGTTTGAATTTCCTTATAGTATATAGCACAAGTAAGACAAGTGACATACATTAGACTAGAATGGCCGTCAAACTTACCTTGATTTGAATACAAAAATTACATAAAGTTGATTTATGAAGCTTTAGTAGAGAATTCTAAAATTTGCTTATTTTCTGTTACATGTCGTTTTAAGTCAGACAATTATAACGAAGAAATGGAGGGTTTATTAAAATGTTTCTGTTTTCTTAATAAATAAATATAAAGTATATTACATATGGTAATGGTTCCGGTTGCTGGACAGATGCATGCATATACGTTGTATTACATCAGTTATTGCTGCAGACAAACAAAATAAATCATAATATTTTAACGTCATTACATTTTCGCAAGTTCAGTCAGTTTAGAATCGTATCGACAACCTTTTCTTTCGAATCAGTTATGTTTGATGCTTTATCGCATAATGCTATAATTAACATTGTAGTTATCGTTTTTAATTTCGTAGATTCGACTATCGTATATATTCATCTGCCTCCATTAAAATCGAAGTATACAGACCCAGTCATCGGTGTGGTCGAGGACTTGAATACATCTCCAATTTGCATATGTGCAGCATAATTTGTAATTTAAGCAAGGTCCAGAAATTTTAAAAATATTTTCACACTAAACGCAGAATCGCCTACAAATTCTATTCTGACATAGGACTGGCTAATGAAGAACCGATAATTATGAATTTGTTAGACATGACAATGTGACCTCTAACCCAAAGAATGCATTCACTTTCGACTTCATGTTGATTCATGCAATAATTGAATCATCCGTGAACATAGTCTTATTCAGCCACAACTCTCGCGTGGCTTTACAAATTGTTCGAGAACAGTTCGCTTTGCGTTCAGAGGTCTCATTACCATTATTGTTTTTTATTAGAAGCTCGTATCATGAAGACCTCATAAAGCCACACGAGAGACTGGTTGAACCGCCAGTCATATCCTGTTGGAATGATCCCAATGCAGAAATGAAGCGGTGACCTTGTTATGTCTTCGTTATCAATGATACATTATTTGACGATTTTGTGGCAGATGTCGTAGTTTTATTCAGCTTCGTCACGAAAAAAGAACAGATATTCAGCTTAAGGGAGCGCCACTTTGAAAAAATTTGTAAAGAAAACATGCAACAGTCGCAAAAATAATAGGTTTGAACAATTGTATTTAACAGGTATTACTCTGTGATGCAAAACCTAAAAGGTCTCTCTCTCTCTCTCTCTCTCTCTCTCTCTCTCTCTCTCTCTCTCTCTTCCAAAAGCTGTCTCTCTCGGTGTACAATAATAATAATAATAATAATAATAATAATAATTGTACTCCGAGAGACAGCTTTTGGAACGAATAATTATATGTATGAAAAACAACGTCATGCAACAGTACACGTTTAGAAGGAACAATGTTGAACGATACATGTACATGCAGTTAGAACCAGTATTCATAAGCCCATATCTAGAGAAATGGTGTATGGTATCCGATTTAGCACCTTCAACTAACAGAATGAGAAAAGTCGAGGAACCACCATCGAAAGCGAAGTTATTTTGAAGGTCGTATTGTCTTTTCTCATCTTTATCAAAAAAGTATGGTATACCGTTGGAGTTTACCACAAGAATATCTTAAATATAAAATGTTTTGAACTAAATATCTTGCAAAAGGAAACATACGGTAATAGATCGTATAAAAGCTACATCTGGGTTTATATCTATAGAACGAGAATAACAGTTGATGTCCGCGGCAAATTTAGATCGTCCGTTCGTCCGCTTCAAGTAATATTTTAAGAATCACATTATGGTTTTTGTATCATATTTAGATTGTCTTTTTACGGAAATCTGAGCAATCTGTGAAGATGTGTCAAAAACCAAATACCTTCAGCAAGATTTGCCTTTCACAGAGTTACTTTAAATGAGATATTTGTCTATAGCTTACGTCAGGGATATAATCAGAATTACAAACTTTTTTCTTTCCATCTTATTTTCCTTCAGATCTTCAGTTAGAGAAAATATTACAGAATCCACAAAACAGTTATCAAATTAGGTAAACGAACAAAATTGAAGTTTACGGCACGTGGATGCACTGGCATTTCATTAAACTGTGGAAAATAATTTTGATTTAAAAAAAAAATATTACCTCCTTTATAATTTGAACGAATATAGGAATGTCTACGTCTTTGAAACGCAAATCTTGAAACACTGAGGATCGCGTCAGGTATAAGACATTCGTCTAACGTTAGAAATATTTTCAGCAGCTGTTGTTGTAAGTATAGACGAATTGCTTTTTCTATCGAATATTGTCTTTCAACGTTTTCACTGTTTTCTTCATATTGGAAAAAAAAATTAAAAAAAAATGAAAAAGGAATATTTTTTGTATGGATTTACTTTATGTACTGTCATCACGAAGCTTTAAGCTTTGAAATTTCAGATCGCAAAAAAAAACATTATCAGAAAAAAGAATTAGTACACATTACTTCGGAATTTATTCATATTCCTGTACGTTTCCACTTTATGGCGTTGCTGTATGACTCGAATTGGGTTTAACCTTCATTGTACAGATTTCATAGTCTGATCAGTCAGTTGAAACACAGAAAAGGAGAATATCGAGAAGAGAAAAAAAAAGGCACACAACAAAAGTAAACTTTATCCAAGGCTATAGAGATGAGGAAATATTAAAAATGAACTACTTGACCCCATAGTATCTTGTAAATAGTATTTAAAAGAAAAAACCAGACGCCTTCCGTCATTTACATATTGAGAATTTTCTTGATTGAACTGGTATGGCTAATATTGAATATGCTACAGTGTTTGGATCAAGGTCCGTGAAAGCCTATTCAACAGCTGGCATAATCGGTGAAGTGGGTATTAACCCATATCAAAACAAGTATTGAATATTGTACATCAGGCCAAAGACGAAGAGAATTATATCATATGAATCGAAGGCGAGGTCCCTTTTCTGGTAAATGAGTATTGGACTAAATAAGGGCAATTGGAATTCGAGTAGAAAATAGAAAATTAAATACAAACGTATTCAGTGAGACTAGATTTAAGTTTGAGACCTCGTTAGTGGACTCTTAACTAAGATATATAGTTTTCATTTATTTGCTTTCCTTTTTTTAACAAACCTGACAAAATGATATTTTATCCTTAATTTTCCCTTCATTGATGCCCTACTTTATTAAATCGGCTAATTAAGCTTTTACTGTATTAGCGAAACGAAAACAAAATATCATTCAATTTTTGGATTAACAGGTATTAAATATTATTCAAAGAAAAAGCCAAAATGGAAACGCAGTAATATTTCCTGAACTTAAAATCGTACGAAAATACAGATTTATAAAATAAATAGCACATAAAATTGTAGATAGCATTTATATTTCATTAAAAATACATTCTGTCATACACCTTTTTGTTACTGATATATCCTGAAGGAAGTTCGATACGCGCAATACGATACGCGCAAAATTACATAGTGCTGAGGCAATGAGTGTAAAGTCCATGGTCTAGAGATACACAAAGGTAGATGATGACCTGTGCTCGATACCCAGCAAATGAATTTCCGGCATGATCATTAAGGAATCTAGGCTTCCGTCACACAATGTGGTGTTATTGTAAAGAAATATACGTATGATGAGAAAAATTACTGGCATCTGAGCAACAACATAAAGAAAGGCCACATTCACCACAGCGTCTACATGCAGCATAGCAAGAGGAGCAAAGTTTAAAGTGTTTGAATGGATCATGTTTTATTTTTTGTTGATTGGTTTAACAGCACTTTTTTACACTTTATTTTAATGACTGCGGAAATGGAAGCTATGTGCCTTTCGTTAAGACACACCTAGGTAGCTGACCCTGGATGACGTTGACGATTGTCGAACCCGCAACCTTCGGATTACGAGCCCAACACTGCACCAACAGTTGCTGTGGATTTAACGCCATTTTAGCACACAATGGGCTATACATGGCGCCAGTATAACTGGTGGAAGAAGAACCCGTGAAAACCTCTATTAAAACCACCTCTATTAAAACAACCATCTTTGCATCCATGTATTTTATTGTACTGTGACAACCCTTTGCTCTAATTGCAGTTAAGTACACCATCTAATCTTTAGTTAACTTTAACAACGTAGAGACAACTTATTTGAAATACCCCACTCGTTAGCATGTATTGATAAATTGTTCATACGGAATACAACAATTGTGATGCCCGGATCCAAGTAGTAAAATCATTCGGTTTACTCAGGTCTTATCCTTCATGTTGCCTTATAAGAGTCTAATTTCGACATCACAGAGTTTCTCAAAGTTCGAGTGGTTGAATGCCAATGATGACGTAAGTTCTAAATTATCAACAAAATAGAGCTGTCTCTAAATGAGCCAACAACAATTTACCTAGAAAATTTTAAAAAAAAACACTTGAAGTTTTTATAGAAGCATCATCGAAGGCCAGGGTACCAGGCTGTGAAAACATATTAAACGTAAGTTAAGTTGAAACGGCGAATATATTTTATAAATAAGAACTAAAACAAAGACAGAAGGCGTCTAGTACGGATTCGTTCTCATATTCTCATGAATACAAAATCGTTTTTAAATTCAAATGAATACGAAATCGTTTTCCTATTAAACATTTTCCGTTCAGTAATCAGAGGGTACCATTAACATGTTAGATAAGGCTTGTTGTGAAATGTATTTTGACATGACTCAACCCGGATACAGTGCGCACACGATTAGAGTGTTTACCTCGTATCACGAGTCTGCTTGACAAAAATTTAATTTCTTTTTAGTAATCAATACCTTGTTATCCTATTCACACTAAACATGATAAATAATTCCCATTAAGTAGCCTAGAGATTAAAGCATAAGCCTGTCATAGGAAGATGATAAAAACTAACTGATAGAGGATAGGTAAAGTTGAAATAAACAAATCCTGTACTCTTTGATGTAATGAAAGGTTTTATGATTGGTTACATGCGGGCCGTTCGTTTGTTTTCGAACTTTGATAGGCTGATGCGTGTGCCTCCAGATAGACACTTGTTAATCAATTGTGTCCCGATTTTGTTATTCTTCAAAAGGGCTTTAAATATTTTAATAGATAAATGGATGTTTTATTGTTTCCATTTTGCATAAATCAATGTCTTTCAAGTAGACTGAGTCTTATAAAACATGGGATTATCTGATCTTATTGTTTTGAATTATATGTCATTCATTAGTTTGTTTATTAGCATACTAATATATCGATTAAACAATCGTACGTTAAACCTTATTACAAGTTACCCTAATAACCTTGTTTTTTTTTTTTTTGTTTTGTTTTTTTTTACCTACAGTGAGCCCTTTAATTAAAACCCCACCTTTGTCAGTAGTGAATGGGGACACTTTACGTATAATGGGAATTAGCATTAAAAACACCCTTGGGACACTTTACGTATAATGGAAATTTAACATGGAGAAAAATCGTGGGACACTTTACGTACAAGGGGAATTAACATGGGAATAAATCGTGGGATACTATACGTACAAGGGGAATTTAACATGGGAATAAATCGTGGGATACTATACGTACAAGGGAAATTTAACATGGGATTTTTTTTTTTTTAAAAAGTTTTTTTTAAATTTAAATTTAAATTTAAATTTAAAAAAGGGGTAGGCAATTCAAAGACTATCTCTTTTCGAGAAATATGGCTGGCCCTGAAAAGGGCCTTTGGGTTTTATGTTAATGTATTCATTAACATAAATGGCACCGCATTGGTCTTCTTCTTGTCCTTAGGCTGCGTCTTACTGTTGGTCCGTACATCAGCACTCTTTTCAGGCATCCTTGTCTTTCGACGTAGATCCTACGTATCCACAGGCTGGTGTTTGTCCTGTGGACAACGGTCCACTTCGATCGGACATACATGAGCAAGTCTGTCCGAAACATCATGGAAGACACAAGGGTGGATGACTCAACTGTAGTCCACATCTTGAAGCGACGAGAACAGGTGAATCAATGCATTGAACGGCGCTTATTTATAGGCGGAGGAAGGATTGAAACGGATTGAGTTCATTCACCAATCCGAACACGCGTTACAGAATTCAGTCAGCCCGCATCCAATCCGAAGAGAGCAGTCTGTGACGTCACGTAGTCAATATAGGTTCGCTAGCGCTTGTGTGCAGTCAATCTATGCGACAGTGATTCAACATGACGGAAACTCAGAAAACGATCCAGTGGGGTGCACCAGCAGGGGAGACTGCCCAAGGGAACCCGGACTTACTTTCAGAAGAGGTGAATTGGGATTTTGTGGATTTTCTCTCCTCGCAAGAATTTGTTCCGGAACCTTCGTTACTTTCTTCATTACCGCAAGTGGAGAATTTTAGACAGAGACAGAAAGAAGAATTGGAGAAATTTATACAACGACAAAAGGAAGCGGAACAGGCTTTTCTCCTACAGCAACAGCAACAAGAAGAAGAAGAGGTAAGAAAAAAACAACAGCAAGAAGAAGTAGCAGCAAAGAAACAAGAGGGTGAAAATCAAACGGTCACGGTATTGTTGGACATTTTAGCTGAGTTAAGAAGTCTGAAACAAATGTATCAGACTTCTTTATCACGACCGAAGAGAATACGACCTTCCCGAGCTAAACACGTCAACCCTGTGACTAAGCCTACCGTACCACCCTTAGTGATTTCAACCCAATCATTATCATCATCATCAACATTACGCAGTCCAGAAGTAGGCCTTGGCCGTGGCAAAGGCTTAAGGCAGTTAAAATTGATTGCTTAAACTCACCCCTACACCATGAAGAAAAAAGGCCCTTTTCAGGGCCACCCACATATCTCGAAAAGAAATACAATTTCAATTTGCCAATAACTCAAAAAAAACTCACCCATGTTACCCTTATAGTACGTGTCTGTGTATGAGTGCGTGAGTGTAGCTTCTTATTTTAAAATCACAACTCAAAGACACTTACCTTATATCATTCATTTATTCTTTTCTCCATTTTTTTACAATCCAATTCACAATTTATAACACAACACTTTAATAAGGAAAAGTTCATTAATTTCTTCTTTTCTCCTTCTTTAGTCTCTCTGTTTTTTGAATTTCTTCACCGTCACACTCTTTTCCTCTTCTTCCTCCTCGCTTTCTTCCCTTCTTCTTTTTTTCTCCTGTTTCTTTTTCTTCACCTGTCTTCTTTCTTCCTCAGAAGAATCCCTCTCTTCCTCTGAAGAATCCCTCTCTTCTTCTGAAGAATTCCTCTTTTCTTCTGACTCCTCTTGTTTCTTTTTTGGGCAATCTGGAGACCAATGTCCTTTTTCTTGACAATAATAACAGGTATCTTCACTTTTGTCTCTTTTAGTCCCTGTTTTTTTTCTTTTTTGACGGTCTGGACACTCTGAAGACCAATGCCCTTTCTTCTGACAGATATAGCAAGTATCTTGACTTTTATCTCTAAAGGAAGGAGAGTAGTCCGTAGGCTGGTCTGAAGAGAATTTTCTAATGACCCCTCGCAAAGCTCTGACGAAACGTTCCATCTGGTCAGTCTCTTCCATCGTTGTGCTCGGCTTGAGAGTGAAATGAATAGTGAAAGGACAAGACACACACCCTTTTATATACGCTGGTCTGCCAGGACTATAAAGTAGTTTATGGTGTTTGAACTTGAGTCATTTGACTTTTTGCTTTCAAGATGAAACGATCCCATTCATTCGAGAAGAAAGAAGAAGAAGAAGAAGAAAGTAAGAGGCAGAAACGTGATCTATCGCCTCGTACCAGGGCTGAAATCTTGGCACAAATTCATGCCAGTGATTTTGAAGAGGACATGAGTGAACCAGAATCCGAACCCTCTAAACCAAGTTCACCACCCTTTGTCAACCCTGAAAAGTACTATTCCATTCGAGAGACGGAAAAGCGCTCCTCTAGAAAATTTAGAACCACGGCTTACAAATACACGGTGAAGTTTAAAGATTTCAAGGCTGAAGTGCCGTTAGAGAAAGCAGAAGTGTTCATCACTGAGGTGTGGGATTCTTTGCTCACTGCACTCAAGCGACAATGTCAACCCAAAGAAGACGATCGTTTGAGACTTTCCATACAACACGACGGTTTGAAATCCCCTGTTTGGATCGAGTTTAGCACCCCTGCAGAATTAACTGCTTCCAAAGTCATGGACAAGATTCAACACGTACAACAATCTAATGATCAGTTTGACATCACCGATGGTAAAGCCACACTGGACATGACCCACGTCTCTCCTCCTCAAGGGACTGGACGCAAAAAGATGTTATTGGTGGACGACCTTCGCAACACCAAAAAGAGTCTCGTCCGAATTAACAACTCTCATGACCAGATGTGTTTAGCCCGTGCCATCGTGGTGGGACGAACCTATGCCGACAAGAACGACACGGTAGAATGGAAAAGAACCTGGAACACTATTCAACGTTCCCATCTAGCCAAACAACGAAACGAAGCAGAACTCCTGTTACAACAAGCCGGACTGTCCAAAGACACACCCTGTGGCATTCCTGAGATGCAAAAATTGCAAGATACCCTAGCTCCACGCTACACCTTGAAAGTGCACCCTCAAGAAGTACGCGGACCTCTGTTGTTTCGAGGCCAAGACTTTAAGGACGGAAAATACATTCATCTTTATCATCACGATGAACATTTCGATACCATTACCAGTATCACCGGATTCCTGAAATACGGTTATTACTGTGAGAAATGTGACCATGGTTATAACAATCGAGAGCAACACAAGCATTGTGGATCGAAATGCACAGGATGTTTGGCCTCTTCACCCTGTCTGAGCGAAGAACCAGTGCCTTGTTCCACTTGTCTGCGCACGTTTGTCAGCCCTGCCTGTTACCAACAACATCTGAAAACGCAAGGTTCACAGAAGAAATGCGCTTGTCAACTGCTAAGATTGTGCCCCGCGTGTGGACAAGGCATACGTACCAATAGTGTCAAGGCACACGTATGTCGAGGAAAGAAAAAATGTCACATTTGTCACCACATCGTGGACTTGGAACACCAATGTTACGTGCAAAAATACCAACCCCCACCTGAGAAAGAGGACGGTCACAAGAAGAAAGGCAATTTCATCTTTTTCGATTTCGAATGCATGCAAGAAACTGGCATTCACATTCCTAATTTCTGCGTGGCTCATCGAGCGTGCGAGAAGTGCATTCAAGAACCTATCTTCAGTCATTGCCCTCACTGCAGCAAGATTCCCGGAGGGCGTGAAAAAATCTTTCGGGGACCAAACACGTTAGCCGATTTTGCCCAATGGGTCTTAGACCCCGTCGACAAGACATGGAGCCAAGAGGACATCGAACGTTACGGAGATTGTCATCGTCATGCCACGGTGATGGCTCACAATTTCTCCGGATACGATGGACAGTTTCTTTTGAGGTACTATACGGAACAAGGCACCGAGCGTCCTAAAGTGACTTTGAACGGAGCCAAAATCATTTTCATGCAAGTGGGACAAGTGCAGTTTAAAGATTCGATGAGTTACTTGGCCATGCCTTTGAGTCGAATGCCTAAAACGTTTGGAATGACAGAAATGGCTAAAGGGTACTTTCCACACTTTTTCAATACGGAAGCCAATCAACACGCCGTTCTACCCCATTTACCTGAAGCTCACTATTACGACCCCGACAACATGCGTACCGAACAACGAGAAGCTTTCTACGCTTGGTACCAGGCTCACGCCTCGGACCCTTTCGACTTTCAGGAAGAAATGCTAAAGTATTGTCGTTCCGACGTGGACATTTTACGGCGTTGCTGTGGAAAATTTCGAGAACTGTTCATGGAACACGGAGGGGTCGATCCTTTGAAAGAAGCTTGCACCATTGCCAAAGCGTGTTCCTTAGTGTATCGACAACGATTCATGCCTGAAAAGACCGTAGCTGTCATCAGTCCTCAAACGACCCACTTTGTCAAACGTCAATACTCGGTCAAAGCCCTACGTTGGTTACATTACTTGTGCGACAAGGAAGACAAGTGGATTCAGCATGCCCGCAACGGAGGGGGCGAAAAGACCATCGGAACGTATTCGGTCGATGGCTGGGACTTAGAAAACCCCAAGATCGTGTACGAGTTTAACGGTTGCTTATTTCACGGATGTCCCGTCTGTTACCCTGACCGTGGCACTAAAAATCAGTTTTTGCAACGAACCATGGAAGACTTGTACCAGGACACTTGTCAGCGGCGCCTAAAGTTGGAACAGCAAGGATACCAAGTGGTGGAAATGTGGGAACACGAGTACGATCACCGTATGAAAACCGATCCCGAGTTTAAACGCCTCGTGGAAAGTTACCAGTTCGTGGACCCGCTGAACCCGAGGGATAGTTTGTACGGAGGAAGGACCAATGCCACCTGTTTGCTGTACCAAGCCGACGAAGAGAAAGGAGAAGAAATCAAATACTTGGACGTGTGTTCGCTGTATCCCTACGTGTGCAAATATTGTCGTTTTCCCGTAGGGCACCCACAATTGCTGACGGAACACATCGACCTGAAAAACATTCGACACTACGAAGGCTTGATCAAGTGCAAAGTTTTGCCTCCCACGAACCTCTACCATCCCGTCTTACCTCACCATTGTCAAGGCAAATTGATGTTTCCCTTGTGCCGTACTTGTGCCGAAACGTGCAACCAAGACCAACCTTGTCAGCACAGCCAGGAAGAACGGGCCTTGACGGGAACCTGGGTCAGCGTAGAATTGTTCAAAGCTATGGACATGGGATACCAACTGTTAGAAGTGTACGAAATTTGCCACTTTCCCAAGACACAACAATACCACAAGGGTGACCCTACTCAGAAAGGCATTTTCGCCGACTACGTGGATGCCTTTTTGAAACTGAAGCAAGAAGCCAGCGGCTATCCTTCCTGGTGTCACACTCCCGAAGACCAAATACAATTCAAAGAGAAATACTACGAACAAGAAGGCATCTCTTTAGACCACATCGAGAAAAACGAAGGCAGGCGATCGTTTGCCAAAGTGATGTTAAATTGCTTGTGGGGTAAAATGGCACAACGACCGTGTTTACCCAAGACGGAATATTTGACAGAACCTTCCCGCTACTTCCAGATGATTCACGACAAAACCAAATACATGAAACACGTGGACGTCGTTCGAGAGAATTTGATCTTGGTCAATTACGAAGAAGATCTGGACTTTGTACAAGACGACCCTTTTGGAAATGTCATCATTGCGGCTTACGTGACAGCCCATGCTCGCTTAAAATTGTACGAAGCTTTAGAACTGTTAGAAGAACGCGTCCTGTACTTTGACACGGACAGTTGCATTTACATCCATCACCCGATTCAACATCACCCTAACATCGAAGGAGACCGTTTAGGAGCCTGGACAGATGAGCATCCCGACGACAAGATTCTAAGTTTCGTCAGTGGCGGTCCCAAAAATTACGGCTACGAATACCGGGACAAACAAGGAGAAGTGCACACGACGTGCAAAGTGAAAGGACTGACTCTGAATTATCGTACCAGTCGAGTGGTCAACTTTGGGGTATTGAAAGAAGCCTTGCAATCGGGAGAGGATGGAAACTTTAAAGTGACCACCTATCAACCGAACAAGATTGCACGTTTACCTACTCACCACATCGTCAGTCGACCCTTGGAAAAAGTCTATCAAATTGTATACCAGAAGCGAGTGCGACTTCCCAATCATTTCACCTTACCGTATGGACACGTTGGTATAAAACATTGGTTGTAAGAGGATAGTTACGAGAAAGATGACTTCGCCACAGCAAGAATCGAGTGAGAAACCCGATGAGAACTCCAAGTTCAAACCCTACCATTTTCCAGTCTTCTTACCTGACTATTGTGATTGTGCCCGTCGATTGGACACGTTTCAGAAATGGCCTACGGATAGGGAAGGATTACCTTCTTCGCATGTTTTAGCTAGAACAGGATTTGTCTACTTGGGACCTGAGTCAGGATTGGGATACGAGGTACAGTGTTTCGCTTGCGGACTGAAGTTACGAATGGATCTATGTATCTATAAAGATTCAGCTATTCTGGAACATACTCGATGGTCTCCGCACTGCCCTTACCTTTCTATGGCCTTTCCACCCATTACACTACGGTACAATGTTGACGGTACCTTAGAGACGGTACCTTCCGAAACAAGACATAAAAAACGTAAAAAAGGAAAGATGTACAAGCTGGAGACTGCATTGCGACTAGTATAAAAAGGGGGCTATGGTCAAGATCGATAGTTCATTGTGACTACCAAGACCGAGCGAACAAGATGAATACTTTGAAAAAGACATCGTTCCAGTTTGGGGATTGTAAAAAAGTTGTATCTTCCTCTAGTGTGACTGATATTGGATGGATAAGACCCATGCATTGCGACGGAAAATGTCCGGAAGGAAACTGCGATTGTCCATGTGGTTACCATTGTAATTGCGTAACGGAGTTTGCAGACGAGTGCGATTGTGAGCCTTGCGATGGGACCGATGCTGTACCTTGTGACCTGAGCGATGCCGTAAAGCATCATGGGAACTTTAGTACCCCTACCCCTGTCATGGAAAGTGATGCTGTGCGTGTCAAACCTGTGGGATGCGAAAGCGATGCTGCTCGTCCTCTTGGACATTTTACTGGGTTTCGTTTTAAAGGGGAATGTCGACCTTCACGTTTACCTCCCTACGGATGTCATCCAGCCCTGAGCAAACTCCTACCCATGTCACTCAACCCTCATCGAAACGAACCTGTGAAAAACGAATATTCGTTTCCTGTGCGTTTGTCGGAATACTGCGACTTTGAAAATCGTCTTCAATCGTTCAAAGGAAAATGGCCAAAGTATCTGGGAGGACCGACCCCCGAAGAATTAGCCAGAGCCGGATTTTTCTACTTGGGCGAAGGAGATAAAGTCAAGTGCTTCAGTTGCGGTGTGTCACTTCACCACTGGGAACCGCAAGATTCGGCCTTCGTTGAACATGCTCGATGGTCACCGAATTGTCATTACTTACCCTTAGTGGGACCGAGACATTGAAGTAACTTTTTACCATAATCATCTGTTCATGGATACTTTACAAGAGAACATTCGTGCTTTGCCTGTGGAGTTGAGAGAACGCATTTACCGAGAGCTGGTCAAAATACAAGTGAAACGTAAAGAACAATTGCATCCGATACGTCACCGGTGTTTGAACCACTGGTACCTGAAGGCTATACAAGGACTGATTCAATTGAAAGTGTTCCATTGGACAGACATTGATCAACGACCTTCTGGTTATAAAAAGGAATGGTTTGGTATGGACGATTGTAGTTACTACATTGTAAACGTACTGCATCGAATTCCAGAGGAAGAGTTAACGAATTACAAACTTTTTGAACACAATGTCAACTTGGTGAAAGAGGAAACTTCTGAACGAATTGTAATGTGTAGATTAGTGACTCAACGATTTAAATTCGACACTGAAGTGAAACCATGTTTGTGCAAAGAGTACATTTCTTGTGTCAGACCAAAGAGGATTTAGTATGACCTATTCATGGATACTTTACAAGAGAACATTCGTGCTTTGCCTGTGGAGTTGAGAGAACGCATTTATCGAGAGCTGGTCAAAATACAAGTGAAACGTAAAGAACAATTGCATCCGATACGTCACCAGATCTTTAACCACTGGTACCTGAATGGTATAAGAGAACTGATTCGTCAGAAATTCTTTCAATGGTCAGACATTGTTCAACACTTTGAGGTCGCTAATGATCGACATGTTCATGATTATGGTTACTTCGAGATTCACCTAGTGCAATGCATTGAGGAAGACAAGTTAAAGGATTACCAACATATTTTACGTGGAATCTACTTAGAGGAAGAGGAAACACCTAAACGAACTCTGACGTTTCGGTTACAGTATGCAAGATTTAGATTCCCTACTGGAGAACGAAGATCTCTGGCTAGAAAGTACGTCTATTGCATCCGAAAAAAAGAGAATATAAAAACAGGCTGCCATGCCACGGTTTATGTCACATGTCATCCAACAGATTCCGTGGAAGGAACTCAATGACCATATTCAAACCGTGGATCATTACCATCGATTATTACAAGAACTGTATCCATTCAATTTTGGACGACAAGTGGTGTGTGTCTTAGTGACTTGTTTTCTGGGATTTCGTTTACCAGCCGATTCCTTGTGGACTCTTTACGATCAGTACTTACCACCTCCATGGCCTTAAATGGTCACGAAAAACTCCTTTTGTTCAAAGCCTTGCGTTTTCATCTGGATACTTCTCGACCTCAACAGGAAAAAAAGATTCGTCAACTTTTAGCGACCCAAGACGTGTATGACGATGTGTGTGTAGCTTGTGACTTACACCCTCATTGGACAGATGTTCGTGATTGGAAAAAGGGGGGTTTTGAGGTTTGGACCCAAGAAGTGGCCCAGTATGCACAAGAGTTGTTCAAGGAAAAAAGTTACTTTTCAACCCGTGTTAGTGACGGTGCCAGAAGAACCCGTCACCGAGAACAACCACTCGCTTCAGGACAGGACTGTCATGGACATGCCTGAAAGGTGATTCCGGGAGGACACTTGTGTGACAATACCTCATGTAGAAACTGTAAGAACATTACACACTGTCCCTAGGACATCTTGGTTAACCAAAACATGTTGTACAGACACTTGTTTATATTTCACTTTGATCGCTTTGCTGTGTTTTATATTCCTGTACATCACTATTTGGGTTGTATTTATTTTTGTCTTTCGTATTCATGTTTGAAAAAAAACATTCAATAAACGTGTTCTGAAAAAGTATATAAACTCTTGTCTTGTTTGTTTTCGTGTCACAAGTGACATTTCTCACACCATGGCTACCTCTGCTGTCTCTGCTCCCTCTTCCTCTACTGTCAAAGTCATCGACGAACACTTAGATCGTGCCAGTTGGGAGGCTTTGTATCTTCGCCATCCCTTTAACATGCTCATTGCTGGACCTAGCGGTTCGGGCAAAACCGAATTCGTCAAACGTTTGATCGAACATAAACATCATTTGATCGATCGGCCACCTCAACGGATCGTGTGGTGTTACAAAGAGTGGCAATCGGCGTACAGCCTCTTGCGAGAAAGTCAAGGCGATTCCATCGTGTTTGTGGAAGGCATTCCTAAAGAAGACGACGGCATCGTCTCTGACTCCCGTCAAACCCATTTGGTCATTTTCGACGACATGTTAGGAGAAGACGAAGAAGAAATTAAATTGTGGTTCACGCGCAAAGGGCATCACCGTAATGCCAGTGTCATTTACATCACCCAAAATTTGTTTCAACAAAGTAAAGCCCATCGCACCATCAGTCTCAATGCGCATTACGTGGTCTTGTTTAAAAGCCCTCGAGATAAATCGCAAGTGCAAGTCTTAGCCAAACAGTTAGGAACGCCTTGGCTGACTCAGGCGTACGACGATGCCACTCAAACGCCACACGCCTATTTACTCGTCGATTTGAAACCTACGACCCCCGAGGATTTGCGATTTCGTACCCACTTGTTTCACCACTGGTGCCAAGACGGAGGGCCTGTCCTGTACACGTCTCCGTCCTCGACTTCATTTCACTCCTCCCATGAAAAAAATCTATAAAAACCTCAGACCCTTTTTCGTCTGTCTCACAC
Organism: Sinohyriopsis cumingii; assembly: GCA_028554795.2. Classification (NCBI taxonomy): domain Eukaryota; kingdom Metazoa; phylum Mollusca; class Bivalvia; order Unionida; family Unionidae; genus Sinohyriopsis; species Sinohyriopsis cumingii. Next base: position 100,071,768 of record CM068840.1, on the reverse strand, counting down.
AGTGTGAACATGACGTCCCTTCAGTCGCATCTTCCCGTCAAATTGATTCGTGCCTTGTATGGCATCAGTCGAGAAAAAGATCCACAAACACGAGCCCGTGTCTTAGAAGCTAGTCTCAAAGAAGTCTTACGATGGTTCACGGTGACGGCACGTCAATTACTCCAAGGAATCATTCAGATTCCTCATCAAACCCAACGCTTTTTCGATCGAAACAAAGTCGCTTTGGTCCAACTGGCCGATCCCCGCATCGACACTCAAACCAAAAAACAAATCATTTTGAAACCTGGAGGGAGCGGTACTCTAGGAGGGGTCATCATTCGCTCACTCTTAAGATGGGATCCTAATGCCCCCAAAGTTATCCCCAAGACAAAAGTTCAACGAAGCCCCAAGAAGAAAAAGAAAAAGACCAAGTCCCCAAGAAGAACTTCTCCAGTGGCGGGACCCTCCTCTTACCAGACACCACCACCATCACCCCGGAAAAAGAAAAGAAGCCCCAAGAAAAAGAAACAGAGAAAAAGTCCTCAAAAAAAGAAAAGTCCACAGAAGAAAACTAGTCGCAAGAGAGGCACTTCGGCCAGGACGCAACCTTACACTCGCAAGCCACGACCTGCCACAACGTCTCCGACAGCCTCACGTTTGTCCACTTCTCCGTTGATGTCACCAGGAACTGAAGAGTACTTGGAGACGTTGATTACACCAAGAACTTCTCCGTTGATGACCCCCAAAAGAACTTCCCCAGTGGCAGGACCTTCCCGTTTAGCGGCAGTGGCTGCTGCTCACAAAGTACCTTCTCCCAAAATCAAAGTTCAAGAAAGATCGGGCATGTTACAAAGTTTACTGGATTTGTCCAAGCAAGAACTGGCTCGATTTAGTCCGTTACGTACCCCTGCACGACGTGTCATGCCTGTCCTCAAACTGATAAAACGTAAAGACAATCAGTGGCGACGCGTTCCAGTATAAAAAAGGCCTGTGACCGAGTAGGGTATCAGTGTTTTTAGGTGCTCCTAAAGACTCAAAGATGTCACCCTCCAGAAAACCCCAAGGAAAGAAAAGAAAAGGACTACCACCACGTTTAGCCAAACATGGGGACCTGTTATCTGTCCTGTCCAAAGCTTCTCCACCCCTACGAAAAAAACTCATTCAAACGGCCTCCAAAGAGGTCATCGATACCGTGTGCGAATGTTGTTTGAACGTTTTGAAAGGCACGATCCCTTTGTCCAAACACCAGAAACAATGCTTAGGCAAACATCGTCACGTTCTTCGGAAAATGGTTCAAAAGAAAATTCCCATTCGTCAAAAAAAGAAGATGTTGGTCCAACGTGGAGGCATTTTACCTCTCTTGTTAGGCCCCATACTGAAAGGAGTCTTGGGAACCATGTTGGGAGGACTGATGGGAGCAAGATAAAAAGGCCTTCGGAAGTCCCAAGATCTCAGAATTGACCCCTGACAACCCCATGGAAGGACGAAAACTAGCTTTAGTGCCTTACAAACGATGGATGGAATACCATCGGTGGCAAGAACAACGCACCCCGCATTTACCTCCCAATCCCAATTTGAGCGAGATGTCCCAGTTACAACACGAATTGCAGTCCTTGCTGGATCGCCAAGATTTGTCCGAAACAGAAAAATCGCAAAAGTACGGTCAACTCTTGCAACGACTGCAACTCTTTCACCAGAAAGCTTTAGACGAAACAGCTTTACCCACTCTGAAAAATTTTAAGACCTTGATGAAAAGTCCAGCACCATCACCAGTACCAGTACCAGTACCAGTACCACCAGTACCCGTGACCAAGACAGAAAAAGGAAAAGAAGAAGAAGAAGAAGGGTTTCAAACTCCACCAGAAAAAGTACGCAAGTTAACAACACCACCTACCTCCAGAATTGGATGGATTAAAAAGATGATGGCCACCCCTTCTTCCTCACAAGAGAAAAAGAAAGTGAAGACAGAAGTGAAACAAGAACCGATATCCCCCGCTCAGACATCCTCCTCCTCTTCGACACCTATTGCCGGTCGCACACGAAAAGCCTTGCAATCCAAGAAAATACCCCAAGAGAAAAAGAGTAGCCTCTTCCAAGAGTGGGTGCCTTATTAAGACACCAATCAACACAAAAAAAAAAAATGGAAAAAGTCTTAGCTAGCATTTACTACGATCCCTCCCATCCTGCAGGTTACGCAGGAGTTCAAAAATTGTATCGTGCTGCCAAAACGCGACTGAAAAGTCTCCGTTTACCTCAAGTGCAACGATGGTTACAAGAACAAGCTACCTACACTTTACACAAACCCATTCGACGCAAGTTTGCCAGAAGTCGCACCCGAGTGGAAGGTATCGATCATCAATGGCAAGCCGATTTAGCCGATGTCTCTCATTTGGCCAGCTACAATCGTGGTTACAAATATTTGTTTTGTGTCATCGACGTCTTTTCCAAATTTGCCTGGGTCGTGCCCTTGACTTCCAAATCCAGCAGCGAGTTAGTGCGAGCCCTGCAACGGGTGTTGAAACAAAGCGGTCGTCGCCCTCTTCGATGGCAAACGGACAAAGGCACCGAATTTCTGAACCAAGCTTTCCAAAAAGAATTAAAGAAACGTGACATTCATTTTTTTACCACCGAGAATCCCGAAACCAAAGCCAGCATCGTGGAACGTTTTCAACGCACTTTGAAAGAACGCATGTGGAAATATTTTACGCATCACCACACTCTGAAGTACATCGACATCTTACCGCACCTGGTGCAAGCGTACAACCAATCTTACCATCGAAGCATCGGACGTGCCCCGCAAGACGTGACTCCCGACAACGAAGTGCTGGTGTTCGAGCGCCTGTTCGGTACGTCCCCGACGAGGGCTGTCCCCAAGAAAAGTGGAGAGTTGGCCGTAGGAGATTGGGTGCGCATTGGCAAAACCAAACGCACTTTCGACAAAGGTTACTTACCTAACTGGACGACCGAATTGTTTCGCGTCACTGGACGAGTGCATGGCCGTCATCCTGCCGTCTATAAATTGGAAGACATGAACGGAGAAGTACTCAAAGGAACGTTTTATTTGCCCGAGTTACAACGTGTCACCAAAAAAGAAGACGACGTGTACGACATCGAAAGCATTCTGGAACGCAGAACCCGTAAAGTGGGCAAACGACGTGTCAAAGAAGTCAAAGTACGTTGGAAAGGATATCCACCCAGTTTCGATTCTTGGATCGACGCTTCGCAAGTCATCGACTATAAAAAGAAGAAGTGACCATCATGCCCTTTCACACAGCAGACGCAGCTACGTCGACCAGTCCTTCTTCCCCTAGTTCTTCTGTGCAAGATTTACAAAAACAACCCTTGTGGGTGTGGTGTGGAGAACGTGTGCCTAAAACGCAAATCGTCTTTTTCTGCCAAATCTTCGTGGTGTATTGTGTCATCGGGGCAGCCATCGCCAATCTGAGTTTGCAACAAGGAGACAAACAATTGTGGACCATTTTATTGAGCAGTTGCATCGGTTACCTGCTTCCCAATCCCTCCCTGAAATTCTCCTCGAACGGGAACGTTGTGTCCAGTGCCAGTGCCAGTCACCACTCCAACATCCACAACCAAAACCCCATTTTGGGCGGAGACACGCCTCTGACATCCACTAACCCCTCGGACAGCCACAGAACTCTGGAATTATGAGTCACCAAAACCAATTTTACTTAACCTTACCCAGTGACAGTTCCATGGAGGTGTTTCCCAACAACACGTTGTGCTGTTACACGGCCAAATTACCTCAGGCCATCCCCTTAGATCACGAAGCCCATTGGGAAGTGGCTTTGGTAGAAATGATTCACCCAACCCAAGTCCTCAATGTCATTGACGATCAAAGTAAATTTACGGTGGAAGTTTATGACGAACCATTGCAAAAGTGGATGAATGAGAATAACAAATATCCCCATAAAACAAAAAACAAAGTCATTTTAGGCCGACGAGACACACCTATAAATGCCCTGCACGCTACCGAGTCAAGCATTCAGCAAGGACAAGGCAGAAAGAGACGACGAAGAAGAAAACACCCTTTCACCAGACTTCAAGCGAGAAAGGCCAAAAAAAGAAGAACCGTTCGAGACTTAGACGTTTTCGATTATTGAGACACAGCAACAACAAAAAAATGATGCACCGAGAGTCTTGCGCCTGTTCCAAGACGGAACTGGATCTGTTTGCCATGCCCCCTACCATGATGACGATGCAAGAATCCCAATGGGTGGAATTTCATCTCGTCTCCTCATTGACAGCCTCAGCTCCCATCGAGTTTGAAATCAAAGGACAGCCCGAAGATTACATCGATCTGAATAGCAGTTACTTGTACTTGAAAGTCCAAGTTCTAGATAAGGATGATGGTGCAGTAGAAGACACTGAGATTATAGCTCCCGTCAACAATTTCATGCATTCCTTGTTCAGCTCAGTGGACTTGTACTTGAACAACAAACTGGTTAGCAGCAGCATGGATACTTACCCTTACCGTGCCTACCTGGAAAATCTCTTGACGTACGGACCAGATGCCAAGACAAGTCATCTCAATGCCTGTGTGCTGTGGGTAGATGACGAAGCGGGCAAGTTTAAGATAGCTGACGCAGGTGACAATGACGGCTTTGTGGCAAGACGAGACAGAATCACAGGCAAAAAGAGTTTAGAACTGATGGATCGTTTGCATTTGGACATGTGGTTGCAAGAGAAATATTTGCTGAACGGGGTCAATGTGCGCCTAAGACTGAATCGCAGCAGTGCCGCTTTCCATTTGTTGGCTGATGAAACTGCTACTAAGGGTGGCAATCCTAAAAGCACAATCCTACAAGCCAGACTCTACGTACGGCGCGTGGAAGTGTTACCTAAAGTGGGAAATGACATCAGTCAGACGTTGAGCAGAACGACTGCCAAGTATCCCATACGACGTGTGGAAGTGAAAACGTTCACCATTTCTGCTGGACAGCATTCCATGATCGAAGATCATCTGTTTCAAGGACAGTTACCCAAACGTTTAATCCTTGGTATGGTCTCGAATGCAGCCTTCAACGGAGCCTTCACTGAAAATCCTTTCAACTTTCATCACTTCAACGTAAAGAAAATCGAAGTCAGTCGTGATGGCAAGACCTTGTGTACCCGACCTTTCGAACCTAGCTTTGATCCCACACAGATGAATTACTTGAGATCGTACTTGTCCCTGTACGAAGCCACCGGTCAGTTAGGAACCAACACCAGTCACGGCATTGAGTATGAGGATTATGCAGGAGGCTATGCTTTGTGGGCTTTCGATTTCACTCCAGACCAAGGCAGCGACGAGGGACATTTCCACCCTATAAAATCCGGCCAGATTCGTGTGGAACTTCAGTTTGCAGAACAACTGAAACAGACAGTGAACGTCATCCTGTATGCAGAATTCGATAATACCATAGAAATCAACAGTTTGAGAGAAGTCATTCTAGATTATTAGAAAGCCATGGAAGACTGTTATCCCTCTTTACCTAGTGGAGAAACTTTGGAGATGGAATGTAAGGAGACCGTGGAAGGAGAAGAATCTCAAGACAAAGACGAAGAAGTGATCATGATGAAGTCGAGATGGCCAGAACAAGAAGCCCATTTAGTCTCCTGTTTTGCCAAACACTTGGTCGACAAAATAACGGAATTGATCAAGAAAAATTGTTATGGATGTCAAAACGATCATCCCAGTCAAATTCAACACGATAAATGCCTGATGTTAAGTCAAGAAGAAAAATTGGACGAGTATCTGGACGAAGCTTGGAGTCTCATCTCGGACGAAGTCGTGTTGCACCAGTGGTATAAAGACTTGCGTGAACATTCTTGTCCACCATTAACCACACAAGAGATCCATCGCATCGAAGCTCTCCTGAAACAGAGTGAGGAAACAGAACGAATAACCGTTTATTCGTCAGACATTTTCAAGCAAAAAGTCAGGATCGAATTGACGACTTATTATTACCTGTGAAGAAAACAAACACAAAACAATGGATACCTGGGAACTTTATTACCTTTTGAACCACAGTTCTTATACAGCTTCTTGGAATCCTGTCGTCTGTGCTAAAGATGAACTCCCTCATCGCAAACCTAAAGACCATCAAGCTTACGTGATCAACACGGACGACAGTCATCTCCCAGGAACCCACTGGGTAGCCGTCTACTTTCCTCAAGAAGGATGTGTGGAATATTTCGATTCGTACGGATTGCCCCCTTTGGAAGACGATATCATCGACTTTATGAGAAGAAATGCTCAAACCACCCGATTCAATAACGTGAAATTACAAGGCACAGATTCCTTGGTGTGTGGACAGTACTGTGTGTATTTTCTGCATCATCGCAGCCTGGGCTATTCCTTAGAACATTTAGTGACTCATTTTGATCCTCGTTCTTCTGCTAGAAACGATGTGAAAGTACATCGATGGTTTTGTGACCAGTATGCTTATCTTTTGTCTCAAGCTAGGAAACGTAGTGTCCATCAATGGCCTAATGATTTCCAACAGTGGAAATCACAATTTCATTCACAACGTTGTCAGCCTTGTTTAAAGTAGATTGTATTTGAAGAAAAGAATGTTAGTGATTTGAAAAAAAAAATTGTTTGATGTTATCATGTTGAATTATTGTTAAAAATGTTGTTGTTTAGTGTTAAGTGATTTTTTGAATAAAAAATGTTGTGTTTTGAAAAAAAATGCCTTTGTGGTTTGTTTAGCTATAAGAATGTTGGATTGATGCTCTTTCATTTCTTACTATCCCTCTCATGAACGTTGCGGCTCGAAAACCGTGTGGGGGATGTTTTCCTTCACGTCCGCGCTTTCACTTTAAGAACCGGGTTGTTCCCAGTCTAGCCATCCATTGTCGACTCATCCTCCTAAGAAGATGTGCTCCAAACTAGCTAAGCTCAACGAAGCCTACGTGAATTTGCATAGGGTCAGACACAGTCTGATACCGAAGCCAGAAGAAATAGAGAATGTGAGAATGTTAAAAATCACTGAAGACCTGATAGAAGAGCTCTTCAGAGAAGAAATGAACAGGGAAAAAGAAGAATGGACAGAGAAGTACAGACTTCAGAGACAGCAGCAACAGCAGCAACAACAACAGCAACAGCAGCAACCTGAAGCTGACAGAGGCTTTGTCGATTGTCGTATCGACACCAAAGAATTCTTCTTCTCTTTCCGAAGAAGCAGACCTATCGCCAGAAAGTCTATCCTCAGAGGACATCGCATTCTTAGAAACTAAAAAGAATGCCATAACAAAACAAAAAACAGCCCTTTTCAGGGCTACCCAATACTCTAGAAAAGAAATAACGATAGATTTGCCAATGTGTGAAGGTAGAGTAGTGTGAAAATAAACACTAACTCTTTCTAAATATTTTGAGGGTATGTGTTAGTGTGAATGAGTTTATAAGTGATAAAGTAGGTTGGTGTGGATAGTAGATTAAAATGATGTTTGTTTTGTTTTTTTTTTTGGGCTGCTTGAGGTGTATATTTGGGGTTAGATTGGATTGCTTTGCGTATGTGGATAGTCTATTGAAGTGATGGGTAGCATAAAAAAGTGAGCGAGTGTTTCTTTTAGGTCCGCGCGTTGTTGATGTTTTTTTGGTCATGATCTAGGTAAGATGAATTTTATGTTATTAGGGGGATGTTTTCCTTCACGTCCGCGCTTTCAATATAAATTGAAACTCGTTCGGCAGTCCAGCTACCCTTGTTGATTGATCAACACAGCTAGAAGAATGACTAGCAGAATAGTGAAACTGTTAGAACTCCAGATGCACCTGGAATATGCCAGGCGGATAGTAAACGAACTATCAGCGGAGGCTATAGTAGAAGAAGCAAGAATAAAGAAGGAAGAAGAGGAGAGAAGACAGAGGGAAGAGGAGGAAAAGAAAAGAGAAGAGATGATGTCGTTTAATATTCCTGAAACAGAGAATTGGGGTGCTGAAGCGAATCATCCTCCCTCTGCGCTCCCCAGAAGAAAGGTGAAAGAAGACTGGGGAAGAAGATGCGTGTGCGGCGCCAGGCCAGGAAGGTGCAACCATTAAATAGGTGCATCTGGAGTTTAAAAAAACAGCCCTTTTCAGGGCTACCCAATACTCTAGAAAAGAAATAACGATAGATTTGCCAATGTGTGTAGGTAGAGTAGTGTGAAAATAAACACTAACTCTTAATTAAGATATTGTGAGGGTATGTGTTAGTGTGTTTGTGTGTTTGTAAGAGCTCAGGTATGTTTGTGTGAATAGTAGATCATGGGTTTCTTAGCAAATGTGGAGAGTATAGTTGGGGTTATATTATATGAAATGAAAAAGTAGGGGGATGTTTTCCTTCACGTACGCGCGATGTTGGGTCATCATCTAGGTAAGATCCATTTTATGTTTTAGGGGGATGTTTTCCTTCACGTTCGCGCTTTTCGTATAAGAACCCACAGTATTCGTTGTTCAAACCATTCTGCAAAGAATACAAAGAAGATGGCGTCAAACCACCTTAACAAAATGGAAAAATTGCAAAACGTTATGGACAATTTAGGAATGTTTGAGCAAATGTTGGTTAACCTAAACGAGGATCACTACTCATATAGTCCCCATAGAGTGAAGATGGAGATAAACAATTTACGAAAAATGAAGGTAATCATTAGTGATCTGTTGAAAGAAATCAAGGAGGAAAAGGAGGATGAAGAGGAAAGGATAAGGATGAGAGAATGGAATGAAAAAATTGAAAAAGAAGAAGAAAATGAAAAGAGGAAGAAAGAAGAGGAGGAAGAGAAGAAGAAAGAAGAGGAGAAGAAAAAAAAGAAAGAGAAGAAGAGTGTAGGAGATAAAATAAGAACTTGGTGGAGGAAAAGAAGAAATTAGAAGAAGAAGAAAACCCAAAGGCCCTTTTCAGGGCCCCCATATTTCTCGAAAAGAGATAGTCTTTGAATTGCCTACCCCTTTTTTAAATTTAAATTTAAATTTAAATTTAAAAAAAACTTTTTAAAAAAAAAAAAATCCCATGTTAAATTTCCCTTGTACGTATAGTATCCCACGATTTATTCCCATGTTAAATTCCCCTTGTACGTATAGTATCCCACGATTTATTCCCATGTTAATTCCCCTTGTACGTAAAGTGTCCCACGATTTTTCTCCATGTTAAATTTCCATTATACGTAAAGTGTCCCAAGGGTGTTTTTAATGCTAATTCCCATTATACGTAAAGTGTCCCCATTCACTACTTTTGTCCTATCCGGGCCAGAAAGCCACAGAAGAAATATTACAAAAAAAAGCAATTACTTTACAAAGTCTACATAGTGTTGCTATAAATATATAGAAAAAAGTACCAAAATAAAGGTTGAACGATGTTGAGTGTTGTTACTTTTTAGTTCTAACAAGGCAAGAGAGGTTAAAACCAGTGATTCCAGTCGAAGGCGTAAGTCACGAACTAATTGTTTGCGCCGTCTACAAAACTTTATATCCCAAACGTAATATTTCATCCTGGATGTAGTATTTCGCTGAGCTGATTGTATGTTAAAAGCATTAATTTATATTCTTGAGCAAAATGACATCATTGAGTTTGTAATTTTCAAAAGCTTTAAAAACGATTTTGATTAAGTTTATACATGTGTTTTTGACTATATATATATATATATATATATATATATATATATATATATATATATATATATATATATATATATATATATATATATATATACACACACACACATTTGCAGATCGATTCTTCGCGGCCTGAACCTCTCAATACTCAAGAAGAAAGACATTTTCTTTGTCTCAAATATCCCATTTCTGTCGTGAAGGTGAATCTGTATTATTTAATATATACTGCAAATAGAACATGTTCCAGACATTTCTTTATCTTTTCTTTGCTGGACAGTAGTCAGATTTCGCTAGTTTCAAATTTGCCATTTAAAATCAAATAATTTCGTTTAAATTTAAAGTAGAAAATACAGACACCAGCAAAGACAAACGTATATTACAAGACCCTAGGTATGACAATTTTAAATTATGAAATTAGTTTTACTGTAGGAATTGTCAAGAATAAAAAAAAACTGCACATTATTATAGAAAAAGTTGATTTTAGAGAGAAAAAACCTATATTGATCGACGCAATCAAATGATGGTGTGTGTCTGTGTCTTTGTGTCTGTGTTTGAGTGTGTTTAAAATATCATTTCCATTCCCATTTTGGAATTTATTGTTCTTATATGTCCTAGAATATTAATGTTATATTTACCTTCCTTGCAGGTGCTTCGAAATGATGGGTTTAATTTTTAACACGTTGGTTTTGATACAAGTGCTCATACATCCTTAAATAGATTTCGTACACCACAGTCAATCCACGTGCTTATCGATGGAAATTGAAAAAAAGGAAACACACAAAAACTAAAATCCAGCAGCTTAAGTTATCGAGACCAGTATAATCATTTAAAAGAAAAGATAACCAAAGAAGAAAGACGTCATTTTAGCGGAGATTCTTTGAAAAGGTAACGAAACCAGTCTACAAGCAAAACCTCTCTATCATAAGCAGATGTATTGCATTTAAATGTAAAAATCTGACTCTTCTTTTCTGAAGACTATGAACAGTAGCTTTTGTAACACGAGTCCAACTAAGAAAGAAAAACATTTCTTCTATTTAAAACACTATGATATCAAACACTGTAAATATTGAATGTGACTGAAAAAATTACGATCATCAAAAACTAAAATTCCTCGTTAATGCTAACTTCCTATTCATCGTATTATGAAATAGTGAAACACAAGGCTATATATATATATATATATATATATATATATATATATATATATATATATATATATATATATATATATATATATATATATATATATATATATATATATATATATATATATATATATATCTGTGAAGATATTGCCTGCCTGACTTTTGTCAGAATTCTAACATGATTCTTAGTAAACAAGATGTTAGTTCAAAGTCAGTCTTATTTACGGTTAAATTAGATTTTTCCGTAGGAAATCTATCTATCTATCTATCTATCTATCTATCTATCGAGGTTTGGTAAACAATTATTCATTCCTTTTTCATATAATTCTCTGCGAATCTATGATTATAGTTCGCAGTTATGCTCAAACATAATTCAACAATAATTATTTAATTAAATCAATCATTCGAATTGCTAAGTGCAGATTGACTGGATTAACATATTATGTTGGAATTACTGCGAACTCATTTGAAATGATTCTAGAGTGCATCATTGTTGTAAATCAAGACATTAAAGATTATTGGCACATCATGACACTCAAGACTATTGGTAATGTCATGCGGAACATTCTATACTTTAATATTTGTGACAGGACAGGTGGGATTACTTGGGATTTAATCCACAATACTGTAAGTGTCTCTTAAATATTTTCTTTGTAACAGAAAAATATTAATTATTTGTTGATCTTAACTTCTTGGTTTCACTTCCGTTTGCAACATAGTTTAGAGTTTTAACAGTAGATTGTGATATTCTGAGTAGCGACTTCGATGCACGGGGCTGAACTTCTTTGCAGGTCATAATATGCAAAAACACAGTCCCCCGGTCCCAACAGTGATTTATCTCTAAGAGCTACCTTTGAAATTCGTCGAATAACGTATTTGTATATAACCACGCTTTATCTTCCAGAGCCGGTTGTCGTTCAGGTATTGTATATTTTTCAGGTTAAATGTTCTGATTTCAATTATGGTCCCAAATTAGACCGTATCTATTCATTTTGACGTTTCCAACTGAGCGAGTGGAATAATGGAGTACATACTGTCCAGTGAAGAACTCACACACTTATAGTAGTAACATACGTGAAACGTATTCAGTTTCAACGCAGGTTATAAAACGTGAAGAAAAAAAATTTTAAACATTTTTTACGTCTCCAGCTGGATGCTTAATGTATGTCATGCTATTCTCTGCACAACGAAAAGAAAAAAAAAAAGAAATAATTTGTTAAACAATCAAGTAAGTGAAATGTTCGATTTGTCAACCCCTGGTGTGAGTTTTGTTTGCATTACCATTAAACTGAAACGTTAATTGTTACTAAAACTATAATGTTAACATTAATTACGACAATATGGTCCCATCATGTTTATTGTCATTAGTATTGTTACTCAGATGAGGCAAACAAGCAAGTACATGCTGAATATTTACAGAACAAATTGTATGCCTCTGGTATTTACCTTGTAGCTTTAACGAGCTATGAATCAGAGATAGTAGCAAGTGCTAGCGTTCTAAACGCAAAATTAGCTTTTTATACACGTCGCATTTTGCTGTTTCTTTTCTACGGTCATAATGGTGCTTTGCTTGCGTAGGGATTGCTTTTCAGCACGCCGTAGAGAAAGGTCACGTGATTCATGTAGAGCTGATACTATGAATACAACGAACTTCCGAAGGTGGATAGTTAACCTAATTTCTTTTATATGTTAGGTACCAACGCTTATTGAATATTACTTACAAGCTATTGAAAGTACCCGGCTTTACGGGAGGCTATTGTCAATGGCGTGTATTAACATCGGGAGGGAATACTATTTACAAAATTTCTACAGTTAGCTACAATCCTTTTTCAGACGTAAATCATTACAGTACAGTCTTCGTAAGTCGCTTAGCAGTAACTTTATAAAAATAAAAATAAAAAAAAAACTCTTTCCATGAGAAGACGCTTAAATTTGTCTGGTTCATTAACGATATAGCTGGAATGTTTAATTTATTTAGAAGACGTGGACTATTATTTGTCATCGTTATTTTATTACATCACTAATGATTAACCAGGTGGAATTCATCACTTTTTTTAGAGAATATAGAAGCGATAGTATACTGTTGAAATATAACATATGTTGAAACAATATGTATAAATGCGTATTAATGAGCCACGGGCTGATCACAATTTGATATGCCAATATTATTGGTTTATCAAGTTGCTTTATACCAACACTTTAAAAGCCATGTTATTTTTAATGAATGAGGTATAAACAAACGAGCAAATAAATAAATAAATAAATAAATAAATAAATTTGTTTAAAGACTTTTCACGTTACATGTATGTATATATCTTCAAATTATGTATTTTGTCAAATAGTTGGTGGTTTCATTTTCGTTAACACATTTGCGAAGATTTTTACAGTGATCATGGGGTGTGCGAACTGTATAAACAATGCACAGCGGCATCGAGTGTTACGTCTTTAAACAAAAGAAGCTAACGATTCTGAGTTTACTTAAAGGGTTCTGGTTCATTGTTATGTTGTTTCTGTATTCAAACGTGTGAACTAGGCAGGATCACAGTCTAGTTCGATAACAGCACCCAAATGTCGATTGACACTTAATTTGAGTTAATTTGAGTCAACGCTCATCTAACCCTCGATTTTTCCAAAGGTTTCAAGCATGCGCATGAGTGTATGAGAGTTAAATGCGCATGAGTGTATGAGAGTTAACATACCTACTTAACAACTGCACTACTTTTTTTAATCAAGTATTTCGCTCCTAAAACTTGGACCTTTTGTCGTAGAGTTCATCAGGTGCGTAACGCTGTCTGGAAGACACTGAGTATCGAATACAAATATGTCATGTAAGTTCATTACCTGACAATTTACAATTGCATGTGGAAAACTAATTTTTGAAAGTTAATTCTTGAAGCCTATTCGTTGTTTAGGGTTTGTTTGCAAATATATTTTGATGACACCACCTCATTGATTCAGTCAATGTATACTTGAGGCTCCACAGTCTTTGCATATTCTAAAACCTGTTCATCCTAATGGGGATCGAGGCGGTGGGGGTGTGGAGGAAGGCAAAGAAGCAGAATCAATCTTACTGTTCTGTTCAGTTTTTCATTTATGTTGATTTTATTTATTCCAAAAATTATTCAACTTTATTTGGACTTGCGATAGAACTTTCAGATTCGGAGTTTATTTCACAATACTGTAAGTTCTTATTTTAAATTTCACTTGGTTTCCAAGAAATAAATTATTTGTTGAACTTTACAGAACGTGTTGGTTTTATCTCTTTTCTGTTACTTAGTTTAAGACTACAGAGTGGTAAAAGAAAATTGGAGTTTAGTCCAGGATAAGAATTTCTCTAAAATGTTTAAATTCACTTATTTCGTAGGTATTTTAATTTCACATATTTGTGAAATCTATAATGAAACCAGCAAGATTTCACAATATCATCTAAAATGGAGAACTGTTTTTTAAAAATCCTACCCAGGAATGATTAGAATCCTTGAAAAAGGATGAAATGCTCCATCTTGCTAATCAATCAGATCTTTCTGAGGCGAAACTCTCTTTAACAAAAAAGGAAATGAGGAAAAATTTCTTCTAATATTTGGTGGAAAAGTTTTAGGATTAAAGTGCTTTGGGTCTATATCTGGCCCTAAAATGAAAGCAATTGAATTTAAAACACATGATGGAAATAGAATTAAGAAAGATTCAGCTTCCGAAAGAGAAACGAGAGAGAGAGAGAGAGAGAGAGAGAGAGAGAGAGAGAGAGAGAGAGAGAGAAATGCAATTGCAGAAAGAAGGAAAAAAGAGAGAGAAATGCAATTGGAGAAAAAGGCAAGAGAGAAAATGTAGCTACAGAAAGAAGAAAGAGAAAAGAGAGAAAGAGAGGATAGGCTAGAAGAGAGAGAGAGAGAGAGAGAGAGAGAGAGAGAGAGAGAGAGAGAAGGAAGACAGGAATTAATTTTAATTTAGATTAAAATAATTAGGGATGGCAAGTGAAAAACACATTGTGAAAACATTGCGGAAAAAAAATTGAAATGGTCAAAAGAGCATTGGACTCTATTATTACAAAGTGTACTTATTGACAAAGTTCATAAAGTATATACTTAGTTGTCAGTACAGCAAAGTACTGATCATGATGTAAATATGGCATGCATCTTGAAAGGTTATGATTTGGTACATGAGACATATCGACAAAGGCTTATGGACCTGTCCAAAAAAAAAACAACTAGGCATACCTATGATACATTTTCCCCCCAAAAACCGAGCTATGATTTGATAGGTGATGCTCGCCAAGAAAGCTGGTCAAGAGAAGGTAACCTCATACAACCCATATTAATTGAAGTGTTCAAGAATTGCGTCCATAGTAACGTCAAAGCCCACCTTGATGAGCAAAAGATCGAAACTTTAGAAAATGCTGCTAGTACAGTTGACAATTTTTCCTTGACTCACAAAGTTTCTTTTGTCAATAAGTCGTCTACTGGGCATTTGGTTGGGGTGGGGTAAAAAAAAAAAAACACATTTCAGTCAAAACGTTTAAAGATATGATTAGCAGCTGAACTGCAACCAAAATAGTAAATAGTAAACTTTCGATGTATTTTATTAAAACAGTGATGGTTCCTGTTTGCGCCAGATATAACGTTGTCGTCTTTTGCTTTAAATAAGAGAGAGCTCACAATTTACAATAAAATTCGGTTTTTGCATTTACCGTTTTTCATTCGACCTTCACCTTCCAGACCAACTTGCAAATAATCAAGCATAAAACGGTTTTAAAATGTATTTTATGAGGTACAGGAGTTACCTCCCCATCGTTTATTAATATGGGGCTAAAAGAAATAATATGAAGAAAAAATGTAAAAAAAAAAAAAACAACAACAAAAAACAACTAGAAGAAGGAATAAAATGCTTTCTGCAGTGATTATAATCATCATTTAATAATATAAAATATACTTGTTCTAGACCATTGAATAATATCTATGTAATATTAAATATACTTGTATTAGACCATTGAATCATAACTATATAATATTAAATATACTTGCATTAGACCATTGAATCATAACTATATAATATTTATTTTTAGATGAAGTCTCGTTCATATTTGTAGCTTTATAATAATAGTGTCAAAAACTACACTTCTCTAATACAACGTAAAGATTACGGCCAGGTGGTATTGGTGATTTAAAGCCGAACGATTAGACACGCATGCCATGCAATGCTCATTCGAGAGGCGGATCTTCATCTCAACACCAGCATTAACTAGACAAGAAACATGCCATACATTGCTTATGAAATTCACACTTTCGCGTTTGAGGATTATTATCGAAGTTCTTAATTATTTTGGTTTCGGCATAGCCAGTTTTGCGCAAATGCTACTTTCACACGCATCCCCAGCTTTTTCCACTGTTTATTTGTCGTAAACCTGCCTTGTTGACGGGGTAGATCAATAGGGAGACGACCGTGATTTTAGAAAAGTTGCACTCAAGTTGTTTTTCTTTATTCCTAGGTAAAAAGCTGCATGTTTACACAATAGTCATTTTATCTTACCTCCAACCGTAGACAGTCGATGGGAGCCAAGTAACAAATGTAAAGTCAAAATAAGCATACCGGTGGTTATTCTGCTCTGCTTTTCTCTGTAAAAACAGACGTGGTTTTAAATCGTAATATTTTAATTATGATTTGAATATGGAAATTGTTTTTCTTCAGTTTTTTTGTCATGGGTATCTCCAATACTAAACTTAAATCTCGAAAAAGGTTCATTGCACATAACGATTAAAAATAAGAGTGATTTCAAATTGATGCTGGGACTGTGTGATGGTCATGCGTATGTATGCATGCATATATATATAAAATGACTATAAAATATGTTTCAAACAAAACCAACACAATCAGGTGTCATATGGATATATTGAACGGTTTTGGACAGTCCGAAGGACGAAAACCTAAGGAATACTGAAACTGAAGAATTGATAAGAACAAGCAAGATATGTAGACGACTAGTCCACTATTTGTATAAAATGACCACTAGTCCATTATTTGAATAAAGTGACCACTATTCCAGTATTTGTATAAAGTGACCACTAGTCCAGTATTTGCACAAAGTGACCACTAGTCCAGTATTTGTACAAAGTGACCACTAGTCCAGTATTTGTATAAAGTGATCACCAGTCCAGTATTTGTATAAAGTGATCACTAGTCCAGTATTTGTATAAAATGACCACTAGTCCAGTATTTGTGTGAAGTGACTAATCCACTATGTCTATAAAGTGATCACTACTCCGATATGTGTAAAAAGTGACCACTGGTCCAATATGTGTATGAAGTGACCACTAGTTCAATATGTGTATAAAATGACCAAATTATTTTCAGGTTTAGAAATTAATCATGAACGTTTTGTTTTGAGGAGCAATTATACTCTACTACATACCGTTTGTGGCACAAAGATTATTCTTTTCTTTCTTCCAACAGCATGTTCCTAAATTGTATACTCTCTCTCTCTCTCTCTCTCTCTCTCTCTCTCTCTCATTTGGGAATCGCCAGATAATCTACAAACATTTCTATACAGAGTTGTGAAAATGTTGCGTGCAAAACAAGCATGCTTTATTATCTCCAATTAAGGTTTGAAATTTCATATATTGAAAATAAATTTGACGTTGACCCAAAATTATTAATATCTGAAATTTTCGTAATTTTAATAAGAATACGTAACATTGACATATTGCCTGTGTTTCACGCATTTCCAAGAAGATTTGATGGAGTAGTAAAGGAAATAGCATTAAAAATCAGCAGGCACTAAAAGACCCTTTTCTTCGGAGCTACAAACTGTCAGGTATAAGACTGTATGTTATGGTCGCAGACTAAACATTTTACGAAAACCATTTAAGTCTTTTCAAATCATCTCTTTTAATGGATACAAATTACTCTATGTTGTGCCTAATTTTAGCACTTCTGATTTTAAGCGGTTTTTTCGCTGTTTTAATTTAGCGCTTTCTTCCGTTGAACTTTATTTCGTGGTTAATAACTTATAATATTTATATTTATAAATATTTCAACGATGTTTTGTTTGGCGAAAGGTTAATTAAGAAAGAATAGGGTAAACAAAAATACCTTCCCGATATTTTTAGCTTTAGAGGACTCACTTTTTCTATCGAAACTTTCTTAAAATGCACATTATAAGTGAATAGTATACGTATATTGTACAGTTTCTTATCATGTAATTGAAGAATTACATTTCCAATGCAAAAGACGTTCAACTTATTGACTAGACTTTTATGCGGAATATTTGGGCACATTGACACTTTCATCTCTTTCATAAGGTCTATTTTTTGTCCTTGCCTTTTCGTATTTGCATAATTAAAATAAAATGTCATTCTTTTCTGCTGTCGGTTGCAAGAAACATGTACATTTAATTTAAAAGATGGAATACATTACATATTGTAAGGGCAAATGCAACCAGTGCACGGAGCTCATTATTCGCTCTACCGCCCATCATACGTCATAAAAAAAAAACTGAACTAAAACGCTTGGTTTGCTGGGATATAGCTGTTCTTTTCATCCTTTGCGTAATATTGTGTTTTAATAAGCTTTACACGCCACCCGCAGAAAATGTGAACGTGTTTCAAAAGCAAGTACAGAGAAGACAAAATGGAGAATAGAAGCAACATGTTTGTAGTAAAGCATAAGAAATTTTACAAAAAGAGCCGTAACACCTGAAAATGTTTAATTTTCCTTCTCTGTACCTGGCACGTGCTAGCAACCATTTCATAGTGCATGACTGCTTTACGTCATGAAGAGAATTTGATGCTTCGCTTATCGTTTTGTTGTTTCAAACTGAAAACCAAAACCACAACCAGATGCCACAATTAAGACTCGCGTGCAGAGACAGTCTTGCGAATATCTCCACGAGGACGATTTCTCGTGACGTCATATGTGAAGCAGGTGTCAGTGCAGTTAGTTTTACCGTATATAGTCAGTCAACCCTACGGGTATTGAGTACAAGTAATTACTACTCAAATGTGAAGTGGAGGTTTAATTCCCGAGTCGGTAGGCCCGACCTTTTATAGTTTAACCATGTCTGTCTGTCTGTCTGTCTCTTTTACAATTAAAAAAGAAAAACGCAGTGCATCTCAATTAATTTGACATTTTTGGGATTAATATTGTGTCCCTATCATTCAACATTAATCTAGAAAAATAAACATAATTAGAGGGTTAAGAAGTCTTTCATTCACTCAAAGCAATTACGTCGCACATGTTTAAACAGAAATAGTAACCCATATGCATGGTAAAATATATTTTGGTCTTCATTTTAATTCAGCTGATTGACCGTCATCAGGTAGATAAATGATGTTTGATGTCAGAGGCGGATCAAGAAGGAGGGGGAGGAGCTGTCCCCCCACCCCCGCCTCGAAATCTATGCTAAACAACATCATCAGACAACTCGATTTACGTAATCCAACCCTGAGAATTCATGAGAGGAAACATAAGAGCCATTGTGTAATTAATAATATCATCAACGTTGTATGGACGAACACAATTCTGTAATAGAAAAAAGTAATAAGCATTACATCTGCAGCTGAAAATATAAAGGTGGGAGGTTGGTGGTGGTGTAGGGGGCATATAGAAGCAATACATATAATCCATGAAAAATAACTCACATTAGAAAGTTAGTAGCAAAATTCAAACGAAACATTACATGGAACCGAGTCTTTGTTGCAGCTTGCATTAATGTGTTTTAGTATTTTTACTGTTCCTCATATGAGAAAAGAATATATATATATATATATATATATATATATATATATATATATATATATATATATATATATATATATATATATATATATATATATATATATACGTAGACTCTTGGTGGACAGAGTATATTACAATATTTTGCAATTTTTTTCTAATAATTCACAGTAAATTCACAGTACTCTTACAAATAATATCCTGTCTTAAAGAACGAATGCTAATCGACTATGGCAGTATTATAGCGTACCTGTAACGACAGCAGTTCCAAGGTAATCCATAACAAATCATTGCGAATCCAATATCATACAAAATAAGTGAGACACTATTTCCAGAGTCATGGCTGAGTGACATATTCTGCGGAATAGTTTCCTTTTGCTATTTACATATGACCAGTTTCACAACACTACATCCAAACAAATTAACCAAAAAAAAAAATATTTCCAGTAATATATTTATAGATTTATAAATGAAGAAAGACTGCGCTGTTCATACACTCGCACACACACACATATATACACATACAAACATTTTCTTACCACGGTTGAAGAATTTTAAATGCGTATGCTCAGAAATATGCGTCATTGGCGTTGATTCTTCTACCTGTACAAGTTTGAACACAACGAGCTTTGTAATTCAAACGTACTGAGATGAACTTCAAAGAAGGGAAGCGTGTAAATTAATCTATGTATTGAAACAAATGGGCGTAGTTTGACGAAGAAACAAGGACCTTCAACGTCTGCTGGGATTCTTAACGTGAAGTGCCTACTTCAGTCAGGAGATTACTTTATTACAGTCTGTCTCTCACATCTGACAGCCGCTCTATTTACATTTTTAGTGCTTAATAATGTTTCATTGAGACGCAAACCTTGTAAATAAGGTTAATATGGAGGTGGATTACCGTCATAATTCTATGCATGTATTTTCTGTTAGTATAAACTGTATATTTTTCTGCATTATTATGTTTGTCTATTTTCTGCTTGTGCAAGATGTACATTCAAGCAAGGTTGCATCTTTACATCGATAACACTGGACAACAAATTTTTACAAAAGTCATGTTACTGAAATAAAATTAGTCAATTCTTATCAATTTTTATGTGCTGAACACGAATATGACAGTCAAATTGC
The DNA here is from genome assembly GCA_028554795.2 of Sinohyriopsis cumingii. NCBI lineage: Eukaryota > Metazoa > Mollusca > Bivalvia > Unionida > Unionidae > Sinohyriopsis > Sinohyriopsis cumingii. The sequence goes on along the minus strand of CM068840.1, from coordinate 100,051,203 downwards.
AAAATTGGCTCTAGTTTTTTTGTAATCTGCAAGAAATTAATGTTTACATAACGAAATGCATTCCAATAGTAAAAGGTCAACTGTAATAGCCTACCTATAAAAAATCAAGTCATTGACTACATCTTAGATTTCTTCGCCTGTCTCTTGTACAGCTGTTCGGGAGCATCTCTGAGGAGTGTCCAGCAGTAGTCAGCCAGCATTGTAGTGGACCATTTTCCCTGGTATCTTTGTTCCATTGTTGCGATATCTTGATGAAAACGTTCGCCGTGTTCATCACTAACAATACCACAGTTGCTAGGAAAGAAATCCAAATGGGAATGAAGGAAGTGAATCTTTAGAGACATATTGCAGCCAAGTTTCTTATACTTCATCAACATGTCTTCTACTAGTTCCTTATAGTTTTCTGCCCTAACATTTCCGAGGAAGTTTGTAGAAACTAGGCGAAAAGCATTCCATGCTTGTTTCGCGTCACCTTCCAGCAAGTTGTTGAACCGGTCATCTTTGAAAAGCTCTCGAATCTGAGGACCCACAAAAACTCCCTCTTTAATCTTTGCTTCGCTGAGTCGAGGGAATTTTTCATGCAGGTATCGGAATGCTGGCAAAGTCCGGTCAATGGCTTTCACGAAGTTCTTCATCAAACCTAGTTTGATGTGAAGGGGTGGTAGCAAGATTTTCTGAGCCTCAACCAGAGCTGGGTGTTGGATATTCTTCTCTCCAATGGCTACATTCTGCCTGTGAGTCCATTCCTTCCTCATGTAGTGCATTTCCCTTGCTCGGCTATCCCACTCGCATAAGAAACACATGTATTTTGTATATCCTTGCTGCAGTCCTATTAAAAGGGCAACTACCTTCAAATCACCACAGAGGTGCCAGCTGTACTTGTTATACTCAATGGAATTCAGTAGCTGCCTTAAGTTATCGTATGTCTCTTTCATGTGGACAGCATACGCTACTGGAATAGATGGAAGAATGTTTCCATTGTGCAAAAGCACAGCCTTGAGACTCAGTTTCGAAGAGTCCACAAATAGTCTCCATTCTTGTGGGTCATGAGTGATTTTTAAAGCATTCATGAGGCCCTCAATATCGGAACAGAATATCAGATTACTTTCCTTTCTGAAGAAAGGCTCCAATTGCTGGTGGCGCTTTCGATATGCAGTAATTGTGACATCTTCTTCTAGAAGATTCCATTGTTGGAGTCTTGATCCTAGCAATTCTGCCTTGTTCTTTGATAAGTCCAAATCACGAATCAGGTCATTTAGTTCTTCCTGTGTTATTCTGTGTGGGGTTGATGATGCACCACAGTGAAAATCTGGATCACTGCATGCTGATGGACCAGGAGAAGAACAGGTCGACTCACCTTTGTCTTCGTCAGATGAATCAAGAGAATATTCTGCTGGAGGTTCTGGAATAGGAAGTCCCTCACCATGTGGAACTGGTCTCAATGCAGACGGAATGTTTGGGTAGACTATTCTCGACTTCTTTCGCTTCGTTATTCCGCCGGAAAGAGGAGGAACCAAGCAGAAGTAACAGTCATTTAGGTGGTTGCTTGGCTCTCTCCACACCATTGGGACTGCAAACGGCATTGATGACCTTTTGCAATTCAACCACTGTGAAAGCTGTGTTGTACATGTAGCACAGCATATATGCGGAGCCCAAGGCTTGTCTTGGTCACCAACCTTGCATCCGAAGTAAAGATGATATGCCTTCTTCACTTGAGAATTGATACTTTTCTTCTGGTTGGCAAATGTCACTTCCCCACAAATATAGCAAAAATTGTCCGCGGTATTAACACACTTTCGAGGCATTACTGTTCTTTATTGTACGTAAATGGATAAAATAATAAGTTTTATGTAACAGTAGCTTGAACTGTCTCGCACAACGTCTAAAATATTTTAAATGCTGAACCTATCTCATTGGGCTTTATATAGTACACTGCTTACGTCAGCTTCAGCAGCCGCCTGGCATTAGTATAATAGGCCTACACATGTATAGTACACTGCTGACGTCAACTTACTTCAGCAGCCGCATGGCATTAGTATTGCATTGCATCAGAAAATGATGCAATCAACTGTGGATGATGTGAGCATGATGGTATTATGCAATGTTACATCATTATTCCGGATGTTGCTGCAGTCCTACTGGAGAAATTTACACAGTGAAACATAGAAAATGAGGTATATGAATATCTTCAAAACGAGAGCCAATACAAATTTTTCACGGTTATATTCGTGTTCGGCACACCAAAATACTACAGATTAGGGCCTTTTCAAGTCAGTAATGATTTCACTGTTGACCAGTGTAATAGTTCTTACGACATTGATATACGTGACATGAAAGCTTGAAGACATAACCACTGTGCATTCCACTAAGAGACAGAGAGAGAGAGAGAGAGAGAGAGAGAGAGAGAGAGAGAGAGAGAGAGAGAAATTACATGGGGAATTTGGAGCGTTTAATTTTTAAAACCGTAGATTATACTCGAATCACTGATGAACGGTGATGGCGTAGAGTAGTTTCCTCTCAATTCTTCACCTGCAAAAAAAAGCATTAATAGACAAAATATAATTTTAAAAAATACTCTGAAAGAAGAAGCATATATATTGTCTTTTTATTACTATACTACGTTCCTGGCGAGACAAGGTAGGTCGAATCTATTGTTTAGTCAATCATGATTAGAATGTGTACTATACTGGATCCGGGCACTTTTTCATTCGGTTATCACGACGCCCTCTGTTGTCATAATGTGATATTAATCTTATTCATCTTGCGCCTTGTTAACAACCAACGAGCAATTTTCACTGCGCTTCATTGTAACTTTCAGTATGTAAACGTTTTACCTATGGTATCCTTAACAGTGTGTAATAAAATGAAACCTATCAATTAAAAAGAGAAACTGGAATTGGAAAGACACAATTAAGAATGCTAACATGTACAGTAAGTATTACAAATGCACATAAAATCACTCAAATGGAATCAAAAGAGACGAAATTGCAGTATTGTAATATCGTATCAAACAACCTCAGTAATAAACATCGGCAGATGTAAAGATGCGAAACGAATAATACAGGACAGATGTAAAGATGCTATCAAGATGCGAAACGAATAATGCAGGACAGAACATGCAGCTAATAATAATAGAAAATACATTCACATATGTATGGCGATAATTTCCCTCCACTGGTTAAATCCCATCCAAGTCGCGTTCAGAACGAAACAATTCTAGCGCAGTGTAAGACTGCAAGTTACATTACTAATGGAATTGAATTAAGCCAGTGACCGTTGACTCTTGATTTCCATGCATTCAAGTGTGGGAAGACACTGTGGCATGTATTGTGAGACACTGTGACATGTATAAACGCTTTAAAAATCGAATATTCAAAGAGTGCACGTCAATAAAGACATGCAAGTGTTTTCAAAAAACTCTTAATCTTGAAATAACTTCAGTATATCTTATTGAGGTAAGAGTGAGAGACAAAATAAAAATGAAAAGATTTCATTTTACATTCATAAATTCTACTACCTGCGTATAAATCGGGATTTGTTTTAATTTTAGATAATGACTTTCCAAACAAATCAGATAAATATGTATTGTATAGTTTGAATTTATTTCTTAAGACCTTATAAATGTGAAGGCTACCGAGTGGTCTAAAGCGCTCGCCTTTACCGATCACTATCATCTCACCTCTGCTCACGTAGGTTCGAATCTCGACATCGACCAAAGCGGGTATGTGAGGAAACATGCCAATAGCTTTCTTTGGGTCATTAGTTTTTGGGGGATAAGGGTGGGATCTTCTTCCACCCAATGAAATGTGCATCACTTATAGCCTATCATGAACTGAAAAATGGCGTTAAACCACCACCAACAACAACTATCCATGCTGCAATATACACATTTCCATTTGCTTTGCTCACCATTAACACCGATAACATAGGGAAAATAAAACCAACCGAAAATCGATAACTTCTAATTAGTTTTAAAAAATTATACCTATACACTGTACTGTCATGTTTTTGCAAAATCATGAGCTGCTTTTATCTTACACTTCAATCTTTAATAAAAGTCAAATAAATCCACGGAAATATCGGCTGCACAAAAACGTATGCCCGCACACGCGATCACAGACACTATTATTAGGCTGTATCCGCGATGTACCACTAGATTAAAAATGTATCATAATATGGAAACAAGACTTGCCGAGTTTCTTATTGATGAAAAATTGGCACAAAAATGGCATTTCCAAGATACAGCATGCCTGCTATACACCTACTTGATTGATATCATATTAAAAAAATATGTACACTAACATTGCCAATGGAGAGTAGATGAATACAAGAAACTGTACATTGAAAAGAGTTACCTTTTCCTTGCAGAACGCGTCCGCTACGAAATGTAGTTCGCTTATGCCCAATATTGCTGCAGATTGTTTATTTGCTCTATTTTAAATTTTTTAAATTACTTTTGCTAAACTAAGTTAATGAATCGTTTGATCTTTAAACGTAAAAGTTACGTTAAATAAAGAACGTACAAACGTTATATGGCTGCAGCGAAAGCACGGCCATCTTTTACTGATTCATCCCCGGCGAGTGCTTTGTTGTGATTAAATCAGATCTCTCATGTCCTACGTGAAGATCTGACAGCGATCGGTATCGAGATCTGGTGATCTATGCTCTTACCACAGTCGTTGATTTTATCAGCCAATCAAATGAAGTCTTATATCTTAGCGTTGGGAGAATGAGCAGTAGGGCTGAGGAGCATCAATGTGTGCCGATCGATCTGATTCACTTTCAGCTATCTGAACGCTGGATTTCCATTGGCTAATTCAAAAGTCACCAGAACATGACCCCTAAGTGGTTGCTGTCAGATCTTCGCATAGGACTTTGGAGATCTGATTTTAATCAGATTGTTGCGTGCTTCAAACCGATAGTAGAAACGACCAAGCGAAGTGACAAAATAATATGAGGTAAATCAACAAGGAAATTAACAAATGCTTTGTCTCGTTAAATAAATCGTCCAATGGGGGGGGGGGGGGGCGGGGGTCTGGAAGAACCAGAGAGCGAGATTGTCAGCAAATGTAATTTGGAGAGGACCAGGAGCAACCAGGTTATGCTGACATGAGATCGATTCTTTACTGGCTTCTACGAGGAAATTTGCTTTTATCGATATAACATAACGACTAATTGCATTTCGCATTAGTTTCGCAATTCTGTTTCTCGGAAATGTTATCATTCAAAATGTCATGTTCAATTTTATTTTGTTTGTGTAATTGGTTAAATTGTTATATTGCATATATGAGGGTGGGGGGCCTGGTGTTGTCTTATTCTAGATCTTTGCTCAGATATCTGTTCCATCTTTTAGTTTCATATTTTATTTTATTGTTTGCTCGATCCGGGCAATAACACCATGGTCGATCATCTTCTCGATAACAATAACCAAATTACAATAGCAAATAGCAGTCACTAAAAGACAATAACAGTCACTAAAAGACAATAACAGTCACTCCCTAACATCGTTATACACTTATAACGTGGAGGTTTCCGGCCTATATTTTTACAACCCACATTACCGCTGGTGTACCTAGCATCTCTCTAAAATTTATGTAAAACTAACGAGTTGAGGCGTTGGGCACTTGAGCCTATCTCCAAACGATTTCTGTTAGACAAATCAAAGAAGAAACAAAAATTACGGTAACCAGATATTATAAACAAATTATCAGATTAGATATTGTTGATATGCACCTATTAAGAATTATCCAGACATTGAACAATCAGATTACTAATCTATTGACAGCTAACCGCAAGTTCCTATTGCTGAAACCGCTGTTCATTACACGTTGCATACGAAACGAACAATGTAATCATGGCCTTCGCATTTCTTTCATAGATACGAACTTTCCGAGTAACAAAAGAATAGTGGCTGCCATGCTCAATGCACATTAGTTTGTAATCCCGCCGCTGTCACCAACTGAAGTGGTTGAACGTGTCAGATTATGTAATCTAAGATAACAGTCAGGCGCCTTTTGGGACTTCCGCTGTTCACGTGCGTATGGCTTATTTAGGTAATAGAGTATTTAGCATCGACTAACGGGCAGTATTTACACGAGCTTTAGATCAATCGCACATAATTTATAGCACTCAAAATGCATCTAAATCCAACCCTTTCTGACAATGAAATTATTAGAAAAGTTGATAAAGCTTGTGGAACAATAAAAGGAAAAGAAATTGGCGGGTATATCTGTATTTTGTTCACATGTTTCGGCTAGATGTACCGTTTTAAAAATGTTTCAAATATCCCTTCATAAATTTGGCATAGTCCTGCCAATATTATTTATGTACTGTCACCATCTTATTAACAAAATGCACTTTAATTTTTTAGTCTGTGCCAATGCAGGTTACTGTTGATTGTTCCTGAACTATTGCTTTGTTACTATAATCTACTAATTTAATCATCGTCCTTAAAGCAAGGTTTTCAGTGGTGTGATGAAAATTCAGGTTCATTTCTTTGTCACATTTTTAAAAGCTAGGCTTTCGAGTATCAATTATGCAATGCTATGTTATTAATTGCTTTCGGTTTACCTCTCTCTTTTTGGAGAATATAGCTTTCTAGCAATCTGAAGACTATATATGATCATGAACTATTTTGTATGAAGGTAACTTTCGAAAAGAAATGATAAAAACATTTAAAACCTAAAATTTAGCACCGGCAAAAAAAAAAAAAGACCGATTATCGGCTACCAATGTTTATCCATATTTTGAAGAAAAACAATTTTTTCAAAATCTAGCATTCGATACACCTTTTATTTATGATCTTTCAAATGATTCGATTTCTATTGGTCATTCAGTTTCGTTCCTCTAATCCGCTATGTTCTCACAATAGTTCACATGCGATAATACACAGAAATTTCTATCAAGTTTGAAACCAACTTGAATTGCGAAGTATATCCTAATATGCAAACCTTTCCCACAAAGCAAATTACATGCATTTGACCGTATGAAGATAATACATGTGCCAAGATATTTACGTGGGAAAGTATGGTAGAACCAGTTGCCGTAAAATGGCATAAATTACTCGGATCTTCCGCTTTGTCGGAATATCTGAAAAAGGGACAATATCATTCGGGTTATCTTTAATTATATAGCTCAATTATTTTTGAATTACTAAAGTAGAGGTTTTATTTGCAACTGCTATAAATAACGCATTATTCAGAGTACAGCGCTTAAACTAATTTCACTTTACGGTCGAACCATACTCAGACGGCTGTCTAGTCATAGTCACCACAAGAGCTTTGAATCGGTACTTTTTGTCAACAAATTAACATCTTTTCAACCTGAAAGAAACGAGTTACTTATCAATACCTATCAGACATTGAACAAAAAAGGTCATAGACAAAATATGTCAAAAAATAAAGCTAAGGTAAAGAATGTCAATGCATCAAATAGTTTACATCATTTTTGGGTTTCAGAAACTAAAATAGAAAGTCAAATGACATTGTTTGATACCAGTTATTTTATTTATTTGTATTGTCTCCAAACATTTATTTCAGAATGTTTGGCGCCCTTCCTTGCTCTTTTTTTTCAAACAAAAGATATAAATAAACAGTTTATCTGCCCTATACCGAACTTGCATATGCAAAGTCAGGATGGATTCCAAAATATTATTCTGTCTGTGTGTCTGTGTGTGAGATTTGGAATTTTACTGTAGCTTTAAAAAATTTTCAGTCATATCGCTACGATGTCTGCAGTGTGGCAGTTCATAGTAATGTCTAGCAATGAGGCATCATGCCGCAGATATACAGCATGATGTCCCCACCCAGTCACATTATCCTGATACTATGCCGACCAGTCCTAACACTAACCTCTTAATGCTGAACGCTAAGCGAGGCAGCTGTTAGTACCATTTTTGCAAATATTTGGTATGATTCGGCTGGGGTTTGAACCCGCGACGTCCCGCATCCAAGGCGGACTCTCTAACCACTAGGACAGCGGAGCGGTCTCCTGAAAGTAGGCATAACAGGCCAAATTTAAAATTTAAAATTTCATCTCATGTTTATAAATATGGTATACTAACCTCTTAATATTGAGCGCCAAGCGAGGCAGCTACCAGTACCATTATTATAAGTCTTTATTATGACCCGGCCGGGGCTCGATCCGTGGACTACCCGCATCCGATGTGGACGCTCTAACCACTAGGCCACCGAAGCGTTCCAAAATAGTACTAAATGTTCAAGAGAAATACAATGTGACGTTATCGTAATGTGCAGTTTAACTTCCTTAACAATATACTTTTATGGTTCCTATGACCTAATACACTAATTTCTCATACACCTTTGTAGTTTCAAGGAATTTTTATAAGCATTATTTAGGTAACACTTATAATTAGAATTATTACTTCTTGGCAGATAACAATATTAATAAAACTAATAATAATGTGCTCATTGTCTACGTCGACGTAATTTTTTTCTGTTTTCTTGTAATTATTTTTTTAAATTTTGTTTTCTTGAAACTACTACTGTATTATTGAAAAATGAATATTCTGATATTATTTATTGACTGAATAGTTGATAAAACATATCAAATAAATATTCCTTACTTAATGAAATAGTACCACACAGAAAAAACAAACAAACGAATGAATAAATCGGGCACAGCCGTATGAGTGACCCTGGTGTTTAGCAGTCCCTATTAAAATCTAGTGGTGTACTTTGGTGGTGTAACTGCAGTTGCAGTATTTATGGTAGTAGACCAGTAAATTGTACAATGGAAGCAGGGGCGCGGCAGATACCGTTTATGTCGTCATGATGGCAAATGTGATGCAGTTTGACTGGCGGAATGTAGCCCGAAACCATGATTCGACTGTCCTAAGGTGGCGTAGTAAAAATAGTTCCCTGTGTTAGGGGACAGTTGTATAGTTTCTACGGCTTGAACTGATGATGGTACGGAAAGTTGATGAAGAGAATCCGTGCAGATGTGCGGTTGATAGATAATTGGAAAGTTGTGAGATCTGTGGTTTTGCATTGGTCAGAGTAAAATTTATGTATAGAATGGACACGTCGGGCTTTCTAATTTACAACTGAAGTTGTATGGAAGTCTTTGGAAATTCGGGGTAAACATATGACTTCTACAGGAATAGCGCCATGGTTTGACACCGCTCGGTCAAGTAAATACCCCTGGCTTGTAACAATATATAATGCAACACATGTATATATGCATTTATGAGTGTGCTTGGAATTGTGGGTATGCATACGTAAGTATATATCTTTAGCAGTTATTTAATGTTTTGTAATTTCGATAGGTTTGTTTTTCGTTATGTATTAAACGTGTCACCGTCAATGATTGTAACAAATATATATGTATATACTTGCTCATGGCCAATCCGCTAAAAGCAAATAAAGTTCTTTCCTTTCCTTTCTCTATGACATATTTTTACAGCGGCAACGGATGAATATTGAAGCACAAAAAGAAACTGAAGCCAGCACAAAAATTAGATCCGCATGGATAGACGACGATTATCGGATGATATCGGTTCCGCAGACGATCTTATCGAGCAGATGTAACAAAGAAAGCAGATCGAGATTTCCTGTGTCATATTCACAGTCAGCTTAAACAGGTATAATTTACTAACTCTTACTAGTTACATATATGCAACAAAATTTAACCCATATATTTTTTTTCTTTCAGTATATTCCGCTGTTTGCAGCATTTTAGTTTCTCTATGTTCTATCATTACACTCAAACGGCACATCTTTAAAATGGACTAAAGCACCAATCAAACGATACCATAGTAACCTATGTCACAAGCATGCGGAATGCTTCGCACATTTCGCTAGCGTGTTTATTTGTGTTTCCATTACAACAACAACAATGATAATACTAATAATAATAATAATAATAATAATAATAATAATAATTATGTGATGTAGGGGGAGAAAGCAGAAGAGTCTAACCCCTTAGGGTGATCTAAAACGAAATGTGCCACGCGTAAGTAAAAAAAAAAACAACGCTTTATCTAGTTTACAAAAACGACACGTGTCTTTGTCTGCATGTACTTTTCTTCATTTCAAGAACTAAGCAGTTCATGGGGACTTGCATCAAAGTTGATGAAGAAAAGATTTAAGAACTCGAATTAAAATAGCAACCGCAAATATCTATTTCATTGTATCTGATGTTTAAGTTTCAGTCATTGTTATTCACCCTTATATATAATCCATACCATATGACGATGACGTTATGGTTCTGGCTACATTGTGTGAAATATCCCAGAAATGATATCTCCGTCTTGCCTGACTAATGATTTGCACATCCGCACTCATTCTGGCCGCTATATCTAAATCTTCGTGTCATCAAATATAAACAGCAGAAAATGCTTCCAAATGTTATCTGAAACAATTGTTTATTTTCAAGTACTTGGCTGTACATCCATATTATTGACTTTGTTTTCCGGAGGTTTTAATATTTTTAATGTAAGTAAAGCATTATCGTCTGGTCACTACATCATTGCAAGGTGTTTGACTTGTAGCTTCTTTTATTTTCGTACATATGACCATAATGTTTTGGCACGTGAAAAACAATTCTCAACCCGAATTATTATCAATTATCAAGGGTTTTAATGATCTCACTAAATCGTTTTTTTTTTAAATTGAATCTGGCGTTGCATAGAGCAAGGTTTATTAATTTAAGAAGATAATTAGCAATTTAATTTTGTTTCTTTACTTGCTCTTTTAAAACGTTCTCAGGTTGTCGTGTGGAACTCAGTGCTAAAAAAGTTAAAATGTCCCATTCACAGAGTGACTTATTTCTCTGTAAGATGGATCTCGCACGATAAAACGGTTTGATTGTTCGAATCGGGTAAAACATTGGAGGGCTTCTTTGGAATTATCCAGAAGGGGTATAACAACGGTTTAAAACTAATGTCATTTTTTGTTGTGATTGTAAATTTTTGGAATAATAAATGTTATGCTAATTGTATACTTATGTTCGAATTGTATATCTTATTTCAGTCAAAATATTGCATGCAATAAAAAAATGTGTGTTTACGTGTTGCTTTTTTCTTGTTGTCTTTTTATTACCTTTGATATTTAAAAAAAAAATTCAATATCGAATATTGGAACACTGCATCCCACTTCCTTAGTGTTGATTTTATTAAAATATTCAAAATTTGTCATTTACTTGTAGTTGTTGTAAAGCTGACAAGCAACTGGTTTTTCCTCATTATTATTTCATGGTCTGGTCTACTGATACAAGTTGCATTTTAGCCCACCAAGACACACGCCACCAGGCCGACAAGAGGGGGTGGGGGAGACAACTACCCGTGGCCCGAGTCCGTAAGGGGGACCGGGCCAAACAACACTTTTTAATTTTATAAAAGAAAATTTTGTTTGAACAAGAGCTAGGAGAGGCCCGGGTGTTTCTTACCCCAAGGCCCGTGATCGCTCTTTACGGCCCTGCACGCCACTTATGGTACACTTGGACAACTTTTCTGGTCAGGTACCTTCTTAAAATTAAGAAGTTTGAAACCTCTTTGTCACTTGATTAAGCCAGTAATGTGTGAACAGTGTCCTTGTAATTAGAAAAATAAATACAACATAAAAAAGCCAAAAATTGTTTTTCTTGGAGAAATTTAATAAATAAGGTTTTGAAATCATTTTCATCCTATAAATGGAGCTCTCTAACTGACTTAATCGTAGTCAATATCTATATTTGCAAAATGCAATGTTGACATCATTTATTTAAAAATTTTAAAATCAATTTATTAATTAAAATTTGTATCACCGACTCAATGTTAACATTTTAACTTCATGAAGGGCCGAAACTGCAATAAAATATTTATTTTGCCTTTATTGGGCCGGAGATTATAAATAATAATAGCAAGCTGTGTCCTGCAATTTATTGGGTATTTTTGTCATGCTGACTTCAAATAAAATTTATCTCTTATAAATTACTGATTTTATAACACCTGCAATTTGTCATGACATCACAATTCAAGGTTCTGGAAGGAAAGGAATTCACAGAAGTGGCAAGAAAATATTTAATGGAATTTAGACAAGAAAATACAGACAATATCAATGAATGGGACAATTTTAAAAAGAAAAATAAAGAAAATGCAATCAGTTACTCTAAGAGAAGAAAACAATTATAAAACATAGAAAAAAGGCTTTAAAAAGGCAATTTGAAAGAATGATACAGAAGAAAGAGAAAAAGACGTGAGGAAAAGGCTCAGAGAAAAAAGGAAGAAGAAATAAATGGAAGACAAATAGAAGCAGGAAAGTATGCACAATTAGATAAGAAGGCGGAAGGCCTGTAAAAACGGGAGGAAATAAGGAAAGAAGGGGAAAAAATTAGATAAAATAAGGGGCGAAATAAAAAACTAAATGGGAAAAAAGAAATAATAGAGGGCATTTTAAACTATTATAAGGAACTTGACACATCTCAAGAAATGGACACAAATACCATAAATAAATATCTACACGATATACAGTACTGATATCGGCAGAACATAGATGATGATGATTTCATCTCGACAGAAGAAATAAAAATAACCATTACGCAACTAGCGAAAGGGAAATCGCCAGGCGGAGATGGATTCACCGCGGAATTTATTAAAAAAATTCCAAGGTGAGATATCGCCGATCCCTGAGATATTACATAATAACAGTTTGCTAAGAAAAGGCACAATGCCAAAAACCATGCAGGAGGGCGTAATTACAATAATAAACAAAGGGAAGAGAGAAATAGAAGAATTAAAAACCTGGAAGCCCATCTCCCTTCTAAATATAGACTATACAATTTTAAGCAGAATTGTAGTTACGAGGGTTAAAAAATAGTTGGTTGGGAACAATAATAAATATAAACCAAACTTGTGGGGGAAAAGGTATGGACATTCAAAACAATATGCTCAACATAAAAACAATAATTGATTACATAAATGAAACAGGTTAGAAAGGTGCTATGGTACTTTTCGGCCAAGAAAAGTCTTTAACAGATTAGAACACAACTACATGTGATTTGTGATTTGTGGTTGTGAAAAAAATATGTTATTCTAATGAAACTGAAGGAAGATAACAAATATATTAATGTGAAAATTCATATCTTTATATTTAATTTGCATCAAAACATATTTCATTCATAGAAGGTGTTGTACTGTATGGGGAATTTTATTGGCAAGGAAATAATTTTTTAATTTACGTCACGAGATTTCTCTTTGTTCCTTTTTTGGAATCACTTTGTCGGTGGTGACACCCATCGAAAGCGGAGGTAAGTTACTGAACTAGAGTCTTCGCTGTGGTTTTCGAGGAAAATTAATAAAACCAACACGCGCCTGCATTATCATTCCTTCCCCGGGGGAATGGGGGAATATGCGTTTTTCGTGCATACATGTTAAACATGATAGAGGATACGACACCAGTTATCAGTGACTGCAAATAATACATGACATTATCTTTATCTTTATCATAAATCTAAAAGCAAATTTGTGGGAGGGCTGAGTAAAAGCTGCAGTATGTTCAGAAATCAGATGCGACATAATTATGACTTCTTTTAGCAGACTCGTATCCAAATGTGGTACTTGAGAAAATGGTTTTGCAAAAATACGGAGTATGCTTGTAGAAAGTAACTGACCGTGGCAACAGCTGAATGTTGATGCGTAAAAGTAAAATTGAAGTCTATCAGATCATTTCGACGTGCATTGATTTACTGATGTTATCAGTTCTGCAAACGATTTTATTCAGCAGATGTACAGAAAATGCCGACTGAGATTTGCTAATGACAAAAGTCATATTAAACGTGACCAGTTAACCTTTTGTTTTTGCGGTTAAATAAACATAAAAAATAAAACACTTGAGTTTCAACACGAGACGATTAGAGAAACTTCAAAGGCATAATATACTTGGACATATATTTTGTATTTTGCAACGACTGAGCTCAGGGCTGCGGACAAGGCAGGACAACTTGGACAAAATTCCGGGGGCCCACTGCCAAAGAGAAGAATATTTCTTTTGTAATTCGAAGCGGCCTACTGGAGAATTTTTCCTAGGACCCAAAAATCCTGTCCTCGGTCCTGAATACTCTGAAAACGCTTTCCTTACATTCAATAAATGTATCACAAAATTGATGCAATTTGTAACGAAGTTTTGAAAAACATTTTTCTTTCTCTGTTTCATATACACACTCGTGTTACATGTAAAATAAAAAACCAAAACAAACAGTTGTCCGTTTCGAAAGAAACTACTATATCCTTGAAGTGGTGTACACCACCAATCAATTGATATATGTCCGTTTCGGAAGGAGCAACTAGAATATCCTCGAAGTAGTGTAGACCACCAGTCAAATGATATCTTATCAACATATGTCACAATAATACGCAATATTTCGTTCCTTACACCAGTTGCTTTATTGGTCCACCAAACACATCAATTGGTTGAAGAAGAAATCAGAACCGATCGGACATGAAAACCAGCCAAGATAAATAGCTACTACTTAAGTGTCGTTTTTGGTGTAGTACATAATTTTCGCATAACTTTGCTTGTGATAAAACAATGTTACAAAATATGTTTAAAATCCGACGCCACCACCTATAGAAATATCCTCGATTCAATGAAAACGTTTGCCTGTAACTTTGCTATCGGTAATATTTTGTGTAAAAGATGTCGCGCACAATGGATGCCAAAGTAGCAAATTTTTGTCGTCTAATTTTCTTGTCTGAGGGACTGTGATCTTTTATAATACTTCGATCAATTGTTTCATTTGGGCCAGAATGCATAAAACCCCGAAGTTATTCAAATTAACGTGACGTAGGGTTGCAATGTACGTCACATCAATGGCAATGGGATTCTGTATACAATGTGTATGTGCGTGGGAATAAACTAACTTGGAAATTGTGGGATAGAATTCAGTGAAAGTTGGTGTGGTTATTCAGGAGTATACAATAAAGAAATTACTTTCATTGTTTCGAGCCTGCACATTGTATTTTGTTTCACGTGCCTTTCACTTCGCGATGACTGTTGCATTGCTGCTCGTGGTTTGTATCTCTATAATGTAGTAATATGTGGCACGATGGAGAGAAATGTACAAAACTTCTTAGGGTTTACTTAAGAAAAAGAGGTCTTCATAGTCCAAGATTTATTAACCTTCTACAACTACGACCACAAATGCTGAGATGTACAGAGCATCAGAAGTCGTGACAACCAACACCATAGTTAGAGTAAGACTTGCACGTGAAAAGGTTGAATACAGTTGCAGTTGATGTCCAACAGTCAATAATTTGTTTATTCACAACCCAATGGTCCTTTTCCGGGCCACTCAGATCTATTAGAAAAGAAATACTATTCAATGATTGCTAAATCAAACATACGTTGAATGCTATTATAAAATGTGTGAGTGCTTTTGTGTTATTTTATACGTAAAAAAATCCGTGTGATACTTCCGTTTTCACTGGCTCAAGTCAGCACTGTGGACACATTATTGTATGCAAAATTCGATAAAACTCCGTAAATAAACAGTTTGAGGGATTTGATCCTAGAGTGTTAAAAACATGGAACACGAATATGGTGTTCTAGATCCAGAAGAACAGTTACAGACCACTAGTGAAGAAAAGAAGATGATGATGAAGAGAAAGGTACACTTGTGATGGTAAGATGTCTTGAACAGGAACAACGCTGTGTCTCCTGTCTAACAAGGATGAGAAAATCACACTTTTGACCAGAATACATTGTTATACTTGTCAAATCCATCATCTTAGTCAAGTGCAACACAACAAATATTTGCTGATGAATCAAGAAGAAATATTCGAAAAGTATCTGGAAGAAGCATGGACCCTAATATCAAAGGAGAACTGGAAAGAGTGGTACAAAAACCTAACTCCATCGACTTCATTTGAACCGAAACACCAAAACGCTCTTGGAACCGAGTACCGAGACGTCCCGTTCATGGGCCTACTTTCAATACAAATGTCAAGGCCCTAGGAAAGGCTCTTCCTACTAGCTGGGGCCCCAGAGCTGGTGAAAAAAATACAACCCTTCTATTGGTGTGGGGCACGACGAGTAAAGAAGACGATATAAATGACACAATGGTGCCGTGGGAAGCTTCTAGGGTGCGGAGCAACATGAAACGGCCGAGGAGGAGGCAAAAGGCACGATTGACCACTCTTTGTCCTTCCAAGACGATTCAACTTTTTCAGGAACACTGACAAAATTACTGTAGGGTTCGAGTTTTGGCTTGAAAACACATTTTTTGATAGTGTCTCTGTAACCCAATTAAAACAGGCAGAGACAGAAGTGGTGGTAGAGGAGGGATGCGACCCTTACAGACAGCGGCTACTGATCACGGGGCTAATATCATCATTTGACGAGAAGAAGAAGGTCGACCATGCTTTCAATGTTGTAAATTACATAGCCTTGCGATCACTGAAACCTCGGAATCCCAAACCTGTGCAGTGGAAATGTATAGTCTGCAACTATCATGAAGCATACAATAATCACTCTATAATAAGTTTATTTGAGGTTGCCGAACAGTTGACGGAAAGACATAAGCTAGACCAGCTTCCGGAGTTGAAGTTTGATGAGTCACGGTTTGAGGTGGAATACGCTGGAAAAAAATATCAGCAGCAAGAGATATAGTCTGCTGCCGTGTAAAACATTCATTTCAGGTCTACTAATCATATTAATACGGGGTTTTCATTTTGGTTTCAAAGCTCATTTACATAATGTTTCTGCTAATACGAATTTGATCCATTCATCCAGCGTTCAAAAAATATCCTTGAATTACACAACCAAAATCTTAGATGGGTAATGGGTCATTCAGACCTAGTATTTTTCTTGTTATTTTGGGAACCAGTCGCAAAAGGTGGCAACACATGGAGAAATATTAAACAAATCCTATGCCCAGGCAATCAGGATTAAATGCATACGGTGGTAACAAGGCCAGACGACCAGGACCCCACCCACCTGCACAACGCAGTAAATAATTTGAATGACTCCTTTTATAATAACTTTAACCCATGAATACAATTTTGCTTATGCCTACCAGCTTAGGTTATCTTTAATCATACAATCCCAGACTATACCGTTTTTATAAAATCTTCTTCTAACCACTCTACAGGGAACCCATACTTACATCAACTAGCAAAGAGTTTGGTTTCAAAATCCTTTTTTTTAAGGTATAAGGCGACAACTTCCACATAATCGGTAAATAAAATAAAAATCTCAACCTTGGACAAATTGGAGCCCTTCAAGGACGTCGATGCACACTCTACTGCAGATTAGCTACCTTTTCTCTTCGGATATGTGTAATTAAATAGTGTGGTGCACACAGTAACATACCCGATTGACGCGTAACTAAGTAGTAAACGGTATAAACGTACGATAACCGGTCTTACATGGCGGAATGACCGAACACTACCTAAATCAAAATCAGAACTAAACAGAACTGACCGATACCGAACGCTCATGCCGTAAAATCCCAGTATATCACCTCCACCTCCAAGAATATCAAGAAAACCCTCTGTGCCACCGACAGTGCTTACAATTTAATCCTGGCAAGGGGGTGGGGTGGAATGAGAAGAAAAATATAAGAAGCAACCGGGAAAAAAACAAGAGGTGACAAACAACCCCACCTCATGGAACCACACGCCCCATATCCACAACGGAGGAAGAGAATACTAACAACGAGGTGACGAAGAGGAACTGCACCATGATGCCTTACAGTTCATTCTTGAAGTCTTATAGCTTATTCACGACCATGCATGCGCCATGGGGCTCGGAGAACTCTTCGAAAACAAAAAGGATGCAAAACCACACATCGAAGACCGCCGGCTGGTGTGGAAGGAAAAATATAGAATAGAGCAACAACTTACGAAACAAGCAAATACGATCAATCCTTTCACCGTTCTAAAATGAATACTTGAACATTACCTATTTAAGACCACAAAAATTAATGGGTCACACAGACTTGATATTGCTTTATTGTTAGATCAAAAAAACGTATGTACACATGTTCACTGAATTCTAACAGAGCGGAGGAGAAAAATTCATTACTGGTTAGAGTGATCAAAATTACGATATGTGGTTTACACACATCTGGTTGTCGGGAACATACCGATGTATATTAATCGGAAGAATTTGATTGATAACACATCTATGGCGTTTCAGCCAGGTTCCTCTGACGTTTGGGGACACTATCCGTATTTCTCTTCTACCGGTCGCAAGTATGTAAATAAACTAGCGTGTTGTACATGCATCAAATTGTCGAATGGGCACGTGCCAACATTTGTTTTCCTGCCTTATTATGTAAAGCGTTACGCTCGTCAATCCTGCCATTCGTTCTGGATGTTGACAAGAGCTAAGAAGAAAGAAACGTAATAACCCAGCACTTCCGATGGAGAAAAAAAATCGAGGTCATGTGCCTAATGAACCGAAGAAAACACCTCCTGAGCCGGGTGGAAGAGTTACCGGTCTAACCCTATAAAATACATCTTAAATGGAAAATGGTTGCCTTTTGGTCAGCTAAGAAGCTAATCAGACAGGAAATGGAAGAGGAGACGGAAAATATCTAGAGAGCTGCTTGGGAGCAGGGGGAGACGGCACGGGAGTAAGAGGGGAGGGAAAGGGAATTTCAGCTATTGAAAAATGGCTATGTCAAAGGAAGGAAGAAGAGCTTCGGCAAAAAGAAAAACTGCCAGAACAACCCCTAATGACTGAAATGGAGTTTTATTTTCCTGAGTTTGGGATAGTCTTTCCGTCCACTCAACAATATACTACTTGAAGTAGATATGTCCTTGCTGCAAAACTCTGCCCGGGAGGTGTTGTGTATTCTCACATAAACTCTACTTTCATAATATTATTTATAATGATTTACCAAATTAGTTGAACGAACTGCTTATTTTTTTTCTTTTGGTGGAAGATGTGACAACATACAATTTAAGTAATAGAAAAACTAACTTCTATGCAAGATCTGAAACAGAAACCCTTTCCTTAATTCTAGAGTTCTCATCTGGAATACCCTACCTGAATAAGATAAAAGACAAAGCGATTTTTAAAAAATTAAAAAATTATACTTCTACACAAAACAGTAGCGTTCGTTAAATAAGATCTGTATTGCAGTCAACTGACAGATATTCCGTTGAGCGTCTTTAGGGTACAAATAACACGCATCATTTTTCATTTATACACAATACACGTATCAAAGGCAAAATCTAATATTTTATCTTAATGAAATATTTTTCTCTGCTTCATATTTATTGTATTATATATATATATATATATATATATATATATATATATATATATATATATATATATATATATATATATATATATATATATATATATATATATATATATATATATAGTGTTATATTGCCAACAGAAGTTTTTCGGATCTGTCGTAGCCTAATATAAGCTAGTATATTTATATATCCATTTCGATGTTTTGGTTTAAACATTTCCGTCCTGTTTCGTGCTAAACCAACTACTTGTGTGCACAGCCACTGCCTAGATACATTTATAACCCATTTTAGTATTCCCTGTTATATAGAAAAAGAAAATAATTTCACAAGTGTATTATTTTTTGTCATTTGTCACCAGTCTAACCATTAAAAGCCGACAAATGTATTAGCATAAACGCATTTCTCACGATAAAGCCGTCGACAGAGTTCAGGTTGTATAGGGTGTCTTGTTCTAATCTCCATCAACATCTGAAATATTACATCACCCGTAGTAGTAATTCTTGGCTTAGGCAATTGCAATCGTTAAACGAAGTTGACAGAAGTGTACCTTTATACTTCTTTCATTTTGTTCCAGAGCAAAGACCGGGAACGGATAATGGCTTGTAATTTAATATTGATTTTAAAGATCCTCACCTGACCGTTACCCATAATTATTCTAGGTGAAAAATGAACCTTTCATCTGGGATTTATGTGTAAAAGCTGAAATGTGCCACTAAATGGGGTAACAAAACGGTAAAATTGAGGTGGCCGTCATGACAAGAATCTATGATGTCAATAGGACAGGGATCAGCACAAGCCAAGGAGAAAAAACGAGTGTGATCGTGATTTGGATTTTTTACGTAGCTTTAACAATTTTTCAGTCATATCGCTACGATGTCTGCAATGTGACAGTTATAGTGATGTCTAGCACTGGGGCATCATGACGCAAACATTTAGCATGATGCCCCACCTAGTCACATTATCCTGACACCAAGGCCGACCAGTCCTAACACTAACCTCTTAATGCTGAGCGCCAAGCGAGGCAACTGTTAGTACCATTTTTGTAAGTCTTTGTTATGACTCGACCGGGGATTGAACCCACGACTTCCAGCATCCGAGGCCAAATCATGTCTGCGGCATGATACCTCAGTGCTAGACATCGCTATAAAATGTCACACTGCAGACGTCGTAGCGATATGACGGAAAAAATTGTTAAAACTTCAATAAAAATCCAAACACACATATGTATTTTTGTGGAGATGTTGATCTACACTTAACCCAAATCATTTGTACTATTAGAAAGCTGGTACTAAAATAATTTTGTAACGCTTATTTTTACTTCTGAAACCAGTCTGTGCCTTGATATAATAAAGGTTGTTTTGGTATTATTAATTGGCTTCATCTTGTTTTCTTCGTTTCACTTGCAACACAGTTTATTGCACATGGAATCAGCCACGCTCTGGCCATTTCCTTCGCACCTAATTCCATAGTAATTTAATGATCCACAACGGTATCACGTACACTAATTTTAAAGTAACGTTGTTTCATTGGTAACTCTGTAAGGAGTCGACAAATTAGAAAGAAACTGGGGTTGATCACTGCTTTAGCAATCAAATTAAAACTTTGCAACTAAATAAATTAAAAATATAAGAAATGGTAATTTCAATTGTTCTGAATGAATACAAATACAATTGTTTTCAAGCATATCGTTAAATCTTCCCCAAGTACGAAATATTGTTTGTTCAGTTCAGTTAAGGGTTAAAAGTCTGCAGTGGAAACGCAAAATATGACCCAGCTCGATCGTCACATTATCTCGATATGACAACAAATGACCAAAGGTACTTTTTCTTGTGGCGCGTATCTTATATACTGCAGAAAGAGCTCGATAATGTTTGGGACCACTTACAGGGCAGTCCGAATCAGTCTCTGCTTAGGCATCATAAAAGCTTATCTTTATGACGGTAGTGGCTGCGCATAAATCATTATGGGAAAATCTGTACAAACGTCATAATGGAAATATAATTTTGAAAACGACAGGAAAGTAGTATTAACCATGTACTATTCGCGGTATACATGGTCATGTTCTAAAACAGTTAAGTCCTTACAAATCTTTCACATCATATTAAAATTTAAAAATCTGTACATAACAGGACGCCATTTGCAAGAGTTAGCTGTTAGATTGCAGCTCTTGTATGAAAAGACCACACATGTTAAGCTGCCGTAGCGTATCCTTGGACAAGCACTTTTTATTCCATTTGTCTTTGCACTAAAAATAATCTAGTTTCGTTGCTATGCCATACAGCACCAAAACAGACCAAAGCCTTTAATATGGACTATTTTCAGAAATCTAAAGTAGTACAACAATGATCAGATTTGTGGTCTCCTAAAAAAGGTGCTGTTTGAAAACAGATATCAGAGATTTATCAGATTTTAGCTGAAAATCGAATCCGTTTTCAAAGCATATGCCGTAAATGTGCCCAAACACATTTATTTAAAATGAAAGAAAGCATTAGACCGATTTTGCTTCCTGAGTTCATGTACAGGTGTACAGGTCTCCTCTACTTTTGATAAGAATAATCAGCATTGAGTCTTTACTTCATGATTTCTCGATTTTAAGGGCGCTTCTAGCATAGTTAGCACATCATGCCAAGAAAATGGGATCTAAATGTTTTCCCCAGTCATTGAGTCCCAAACCAAATATTGTATTCATTATAGAACAGAAGAAGGTTAGGCCACTGAATTACAGGCAGAAAAAGCTGTGCCCTAAAATGCACGTATGAGATTATTGATAAAAATGATTTAAATTTATCTAAAAGCAAAGAGCCTCGTTTAACGTCTCTTTAATAATCGCCCGTGAGAGTTGAAGGGAACATGTGGCGACACAAAAGTGCCGCACGCGTCTTATTATAAAAACTTACTTACAAAAGATAACAAAATAAAAGGCATTTCACGCCTATACGATTTCTGAACGTAGAAATCCAAAATAAATTCGACTGACATAAAAATATGCAGGTAGAGGCAACGCTTAAGAATGTTCTTGTTGTTTTCACGTGAACTAAGCTAACTAGTCAAGCATGCTGTCTAGACCACAATTTAGATTTGGATATTCCTTCAATTTCTTCTATTGAACACAAAGAAAAGGGGTAAAAAAAAATAACATGGTTATATCTCTGGTAAGGCCTTTTTTGTCTAGATTAAGTTCTGCAGATGCAAAGAATCATTAAAGTTTTTGATATTTCCTGTAGAGAATAAATTTAAATCAGTCAAACACGTGCAGATTCAATTATGGCCGTCTTCTTAAACACGCGACAAGTGAAAAAACAGATTTTAGAAACATTTAAAAGAAATTAAAACCCGAGTAACTAAATTATCAGCAGTGTTCAGTGCTGTTATTTATCGGAAATTTAATGTTGACAGTACCTTAAAATTATGTATCTTTTGTTATTCATATCACTTATTCTATTAACGTATTCTTATGTATTTTATTTTATCGGAATATTCCTTACTATTTCCACGCAGACAGGTACGCACAAACACATATCGGCATAAATATGTTCTTTTGCGTGGAGTGCAAAACAAATTAAAAGCAGCAATCAGATCGTTACAGTCGAAGAATTTCAAGAGTACTGAATATTAAAGGAAATGCACTCTCCTTGTTGTTGTTGTTGTTGTTGTTGTTGTTTTTGCTGTAGGGCTAAACGCCATTTTTCAGCACACGATAGGCCATACATGGCGGCCAGTATTAATGGTGGAGGAAGAACCCGGAAAAACCCCGGAAAGAACCACCGACCCACGAGAAGCTACTGGCAAGCTTTCTCACATAACCACATTAGCCGAATCCGAGACTCGAACCGACGCAGACAGAGGTGAGATGGCAATGATCCGTAACGGTGAGCGCTTTAGACCACTCGGCCACTCGGGGCCCCGCACTCTCCTTGAATGTAAAACAATTGGGTGAGAAAAATATCTTGATGGATCCGCGAAACAGGTGCTACAAATCTTTGGATGATAACCGATCAACACCATATTGACTTACCAGCCAAGCAATATTCAGTATCCTTGGGAAAAAGGAAATTATGGATAAGAAAGCTAAAGGATAATGTCTTAGAATAAAGACAACACCTTTTTTAAGAAAATTATGGTGAGATAAATATATAAACATTATCAAATTGTTGTGAAGATCAACCAGAGAAAACTTAACCATTGGATAGAGAAGACTCGTGTAAAATCAGTTTCATGAAATATAAGCTCTCCGAAAGTGAAGATTTTGTGGTAATAGATGGTATTTAAGTTCTAGACAGGCTAAGGGAGGGGAAAAACCATACTTTTAAAATAAAATAAAGTACTATTGTGATAAAGAGGTTTAACTAGGTTTATTTTGCCATGATCACATAGTTACAAAATGTACAGTACAGTATAATATGCGTTGCAAATTTTAGCCAAACGATGGGTATAAAAAAGTTCTGAACATTAGTGTGTTTTTTTTTATTATTATTAGTGAACAGAACGTTAGTGCATCCACTCACGTCTTCTATTTGCACCTTGTCACATTTTCTCATTCTGATTCTCCAATTACCAAATGTCATTTTCTATTCAATTTTTGTATGTTTTTCATACACTGGATAAACTGCCCTTCTAACCACATGATGGGTTTCAAATTGGTCGCCTATCAATGAGTTTTTGATAACGGGATTCAACCAAAACTCATCCGAACTAAATCAGGAAGGGTGTGGAGGGTGTGGCAAAGTTTGGATGCTGTGCTCCTCCAGGAAATCTGTCCCGACGTTAGGGTGTTGTCATGGAGTAAATATATACATACCTTACCGGTGCACAAAAGAGTGTCTGTGTAGTGTGCTACAACCTTTTGCAACACTTCGGAGGTGCACAAATGTCCAGTAATACTAGCATAGTTAGGGATGAACAGGTCTTTTGAATATAAAATAAATTCATATACAATTATCTTGACAGCCCGACTAATTCGAGCGATTCGTGTTCTTCAATATGATTACGCCTATCAAAATTTTATTTTTTCTTGAGTCCGGTTCAGAATAAGTTATCTAACGAAAGAATGTTTTTTTTTTTTTGATCAGCCGTCAACAAATCTGAGACCCATCATACACAGACCTTCACTATATTTAAAGCACACGACATATTATTAATGATGTTATTAGAAATATCTTTCACTGTGTATCGAGCATGATCATCAACCGTAACCTATACAGTAGCCCTTTCCTTCTCACCAATCGCAGACAATAGTTTTCCAAAATGTGGCTTTTCTTCCATGGGTTCCCAATCATCTTGAAAGCGATGAGATCACCTCACATTTGGATTATATGAGCAAGAATTCCATCCTGTTACGAGAGTATGCTCTTAAAATAAGTAACAGAAAAGAGTGAAAGACAACTAGCTTGGTAAAATTTAACAAATAATTTATTTCCCTAGAATACAAAGTGAAAATTTAACAAAGAACTTACGATATTGCGAATTGAATCCAAAATAATCAATGAATTAAAAACAAGTCCAAGTAATTTAAAGTCCTGAATAAAATTCAGTAAAAGTCGCGAAGAGATCCAAAACTGAAGGCCATGACGTGGCTGTTAAAGCTACGGAGCGCTGATATGTCAACCGTCTCCTGTTGAATCACAGAAATATTATTACAGGTTTGAATTCAGTATAAATTCCAGTGCATATCTTTATCCAAGAATTTTAACAGAGCACCTTTGTATTTCCAGAGAAAATAATCACTTGAGTTCAATAATTTGAAGAAAATAAAATTCAGCCCAAACTGGTCACAACATAATACAACTTAAAAGTGCTACACGTTAAAGCACGACTGGTAAAATCCTCACAGTCACAAGACTATAACATTCTCTACTTGACATCAGGCCACAATTAGCATTTTCTAAAAACTACCATTACTAATGGGAAAAAAAACTTATTCAGTGATCTAATGAGCCTTATTTATTTACAACACAATAACCTGCAAATTTCACCTAAGAATCTCCAAAATCCTTGACCCAAATCAACATATGTACTTGTTCTAGTTTACCTGAATAGTAATCCTGATAATAAGCTCATTCACATAGGGAATAATGAAGCTATTATTAGTTGTTTGCATAAATTAAATAAACAAAAACAATCTGGTGCGGCAGAAATGAACTCAGTTTTGGATAAGGTCAAGTCCAGCATACAATGTTACATAAGGTCTTACTGGACAGTTCTTTTGGGCAAACTTTCATCCAAATTGACACATTGCAGAAAAATGATGATAATATTACATTAAAGATACAAATTAAAACTAAATAATGAGTTTTGTTAAAAGGATACTTGTAAGATTCTGACTGAGGTATCCAGGCGAATTCGTTATGCAACTGGTGTATTTTTTCCTGAACCTATACTACCACCAACCGCTCTTTTTCACATTCATTTTTGACAGCAAAGAGATATTTTAAAAAATTTCCTTAGACAAGGCGGCTAAAAGAATAAATATGTACCTTATTCATCTTTAAAGTTCATTAGCACAATTTAAATTTATATACTTTCATCACCCCTCAACTATCTAGATTTTTAGATATTTACCTCTGTAGCAGACACACATAAATACGTAAGCCAAGTCGGCTGCTCATTTGTAGCCCAAGTTACGCATTTGATATCCAGTGCTAGTCAAATTGTGACAGGCAGTCACCAAACAAACAAACCAGTTTTCAAGCCTAACTCAAAGTAAATTTAAACCACATTACAGATTTAGCTTCTGTGTGAACTTATAAATACTAGGTATGTGATAATTAGGCTCATGCCTTCTATCTTAAAAATGGGGGGGGGGGGAGGGGGGTTTGTCAAAATATTCAGTGATACCTTTATTGAAGTTGGCCTTCATATAACCTGAAGAGTACCCACCCACCACCCAAAATAATCTCGGATTTTGCCACGTACTCTTTGCATAAAAAGCAGACTTGTTTTCCGAGATTTTAACATCACTGTCATTTCCCTATGTTATGTCATACGGATGTATTTAAGAGTGTCCGGCCTGCTGCACGTGCTGCTGCTGTAGATCCTTTTATGGAATGCTGTTTTGTCTATGGATCGGAATTACACTTACTGACAGGTTTTTTTAAAAATAAAAAAACAACCAAACCCCCATAATAATTATAAGAACTATCCAGAACTTTCATATATTTAGTTATGACAGTTAAATACTTTAAAATCGTGTATGTACTGTATAACGCAGATACACACACATACACACATACACGCACACAAATATATTTACAATTGCTTCTTTCCCCTACAAGCAAGATACATTCGTTGAAATAGTTGGGGTTTTTTTTGCATTACATATATAGGGCTTTAAATGATAATATTATCATGAGCTTTATTTGTCAGTGGGTGATACTATAAAAGTTGACGGTGGGTGATACTATAAAAGTTGACGGCGGGTGACACTCTTAAAGTTGACGGTGGGTGATACTATTAAAATTGTCTCGTTTACGAATCTCAAGACTGATTTTATTACTAATCCAATCTTTGTAATTACGTTTAATTCAAAACTATTTGGATGTAGTATGAATCCACTACAAACTCAAGTTGGAACAGAAGCTAAGGTTGCACCATTGGAAGAAACACTATTTCCAGGAAATATGATCATTCAGTCAAGATTCTCAAATGAAGATTTAAAGGAAGCTTGGTAGGCATTCTTGAATTTCCAGGATGTTTTCTTATACAGTTTAATTCAAAACACCAACTCTGCCATTATTTTACAGTGGTCACTGTAGCAGTGTAGTTTTTACTGAAAAAGTGGTCCTTTTAGAAAGGTTGCTTGTTTTCAGTAGGTCAATACATGTCTTTGAGTTTGGAGTTCTCCTGGTGGGCTATGTAAGGAGATTAGCAGGACGAAATCCTGTTATAATGCTATTTCACTAGCCCGATGTTAGATACATTTAGTGTTTTATGATTGACGTCACCATCATTATAACATCAACTAGCATATCATATACTTTTCAATATTCTCTTCTAACTTTTCGTAGTAGTTAATCAGTAAGTTAATGAGAAAGCTGTGCCGCCATGAGGTAATTTCAATCCAGACATTTTCTAGGTTGGAATTTTCTAGATCAAGGTTTCTTTCGAAGCAAATGCTGCATATTGCACACGTTAATAGTCCATCATTGTGTCATGTTCTGTCTTAATGAATGTGTTGGCGCTTCCCATATATACTGATATTATTGTACGAGACCATATTAGTAATTGCTGATTCTGACCAAACTCGGCACTAATTTCATCTGATTTATTTTTGGCCGGATTTAAACTTACTTCTAATAGTCCCAGTAGAATTCTTAGCCTGATTCGGAGGTATCGTGGACATCCAGGGTCTTGACTTGAACAAGAATTTCAATCATCGTCAAAGATATGATATGGTTGAGGTGGGGGAGGTTATCTGACCAGGGGAGTAGTGGCATTGTTCAGTACGATAAGTGATTTACTAAAAGTGGTACTTGGTTTAATTGTAACATCAAGGTCAGTTGAGCTATAACACTTTAAATATCCGTGACTGGTATTATTGAAGGAATAAAAGCGTGGATTTTTTTTATACAAATATAAGCAAATAATAATAATAATAATAATAATAATAATAATAATAATAATAATAATAATAGTAATAATGAGAAGAATAATAGTAAAAAAAGACACAGAAAACAACAATAATAAAACAATAATAATAATAATAATGATAATGAAATTGATAATACTAATAATAATAATAATAATAATAAGAAGAAGAAGAAGAAGAAGAAGAAGAACAACAACAACAACAATAACAATAATAATAATAATAATAATAATAATAATAATATACATCAAGAACAAATCTTTACATATAATATAATAGGAAGGAGTAAATCAAAATTGAGACATTATATTTTATGCTTTATGTGCTGCTGAGTATTATATACTTAGAATAAATTACCCTAATTTACGATTGCAAGCTTATTGTTATATTATGGTGATATTAATATGTAAATGAAAATTGTATCTCTAAAAATATTAGAATTATTACTTACTAAGTACTGTACAAAGTGCATATCTCAATATCGGAATGAGCTTGAATCACACGACTAAGTTTCCTGAACATCGCCAACCTTCAAATTCTGACGTTAATAACATTTGCATATCATTGCTTATAAGATTTCATCCAGGTACATGCAACTGGCGTATAATTATGCCCAGATTCTCTGAAATGTGCATGTTGCCAATGCAAACAACTTTACCTTACACCTGTCACTCTGTCGGAAGTACGTAATATCAGCACTACGTCAATTTAGAAATCATCGCAATGTTTTCATTTGACGCGCTGCACCGATGTGACAATACCACTAACCACTGTATTTCAGGAGGAAGCTTCCCACCTTGCCACTGTGGGAATGTCGGTACTGCTGTGCTAAGGATCGCACTTATTAACCAATCGGAAAAAAAATTACTGATTCACCAATCACGAAACATTTTACCCGTTACAGGCCGATGATATTGGCATGCAAGTTTATGCTGTACTTGAGGATTTTGCTGAACGTTTTTTTTCTTCTTCTAAATATTGTCAAGATCTAAGAACTTCTTTCTGGCACACTCTTATGTATTGTCACCTGTCATATGACGCGAATGGATGTCGTTTACGTATGCCATTAAATGTCATTTTGTCTTATATAAATCCAAAACTGTTACTAAGTGGCAGACATTATTGATTACGTCGTATCAACTCGCATTCCTTTCTTGAGTCGATTAGGTAAAGATTCGACAATATAACCCAATGCAATGTATACCACCAGAACGTAAATGTACTTCCCGGTCTTAACTTGTCGTCGCAAAACATATACTACTTTTCTTTAATTCGTAAGAATAAAAGCAGCCCACCACCACCTCCTTTGTTTGGGAAGTTATATGGTAAAATTTGGATTACTCTTTCTATTGTGTTACATTTAATTTTCCCCCAAAAGTATTAGGCAGTTTCTTTCTCTGTCTCATAAAACTTTTCGAGTTCATTCAAACGGAGATTTATGTATCGACTGATTAGTGTTTAACGACACATCAACACTTAGAAGGTTATATAGTGTCCGGCCAAACAGCAAAGTGTCTTGCCCAGAGATATATCTGAATCAATTCCGTCTTATCTTGGCGGGATTGAGACCGAGCACTCATCAGGAGCATTCTATGCAGAAAAATGTCATACAATTTTGAACATAAAAGATATTTATCTGTATTAACAAATGTTGAGAAATATAGAATCCCTTTCAAAAAGACACGGCCATATGATTGCATCCGGTAAATAGAGAAGTTGATAGGTGGAATAGACAAATTTAGATACCCAGATAATGAAGACTATATTCAGTTTGTAATGATCTGGAAGCTAAATTTCATTTTCTGCAGATTTTACAAACTTATACTATCATAGGATCGTAGAAAATCCCTGAAATTTTTACATGCTGATAAAATCAACATATCGGAAACATCTATCGATTATGTTCGTAAAGTTTTCAAGGCATACTAATTTTATTTTTTATTCAGGCAATACAATGCATCATCCAACCAACCCTGTCTCATTCTGCTTATGTATCACCATTGTTCTATTTCCAATATATTCGCATTCAGATTTTCTAGGTACATGTATTGGTAATTCATTTTTTAATTTAAAACTTTTGAATATTTTGTCATCGCGAATTTCTGACATGCTTTTACATGTTGAGTTTAAATAGTGTGCAGAACCCTTTAAGTTCCGCCTGCACTTGCTTGTCAGTAGAGTCAAACTGCAAACAGCATGGACCATGATCTGCCGTTGTATAATGCGCCGACAGATTAGGGTCTATGTTGTTTGTTAAAATGATTATTTTGAAGAAACTGTAGAGACCGAGAACTGCCAGTGCAATATGCGACGGCGAATCTGGGTCTGGGAAGCTTACATTTGAACACAACGTATAAGCGAGTATATATGATTTAATAACACCTACTATTATTATTGTGTATGGATAATAATAATAATAATAATAATAATAATAATAATAATAATAATAATAATAATATGTATAATAATACAATTAATAATAATAATAATAATAATAATAATAATAATAATAATA
The DNA here is from genome assembly GCA_028554795.2 of Sinohyriopsis cumingii. Classification (NCBI taxonomy): domain Eukaryota; kingdom Metazoa; phylum Mollusca; class Bivalvia; order Unionida; family Unionidae; genus Sinohyriopsis; species Sinohyriopsis cumingii. The sequence continues at coordinate 100,020,894 of CM068840.1, read as the reverse complement.
ATACCAATAATAATAATAATAATAATAATAATAATAATAATAATAATAATAAAAAAGATGGGCTAGCCGCATTCCTCCTAAATATTACATGCCTGTGCAATTCTGATTAACTGTCATGGCCTATCAATGTATTAATTGTCATGGCCTATCATTGTATTAACTGTCATGGCCTATCATTGTAGTTTTTCTAAATTATAGCACGCTGCATTTCATCATCCATCCTAAATGACATCTACATATTCCAACATAAGCCTAATACATGATAAGCAAAGTATATCTAAGGAATTCCTACTCAGCTTATTATTTGAGGGGTCTAAAATAGTCAGCTACGTAAATGCTTTTATATGTATATTTCAATACGGAGACTCAAATGTAAAGCACAACTGTTTATGATTGTCATCAAAAGCAAGTGATTTCGTTTCGGAAATTTAATTTTGGAAGAGTGGGTTATTCTTTTTGCGCGCAAACCACAAAAAAAAAACCAAAATAAAAAAAAACGAAAGACTTCACTTTCTGCTGGGTTAAAGCTTACCAACCATTGATCTGACCAGTCATTTAAAGTTCTAAGCAGGCATTGAATATATATTAGATGTCATGCATGCTTCCTGACAAATAAGAATGAGAACAGTCAATAAAAGGTCTCGTATTTACAATGAAACCCTTAAAAATACAATCTCGGTATACCGGAATCCCCTAAAATGCTAAATCTGTTTTGCCTTCCGAATTTTTTTAAAGTTCCTTTTATTTCCAGTAAATTGAAACCCCTCACCTCCGAATATAGAAACATATTTCGATTTCAAAGTTGAATTTAAGCCCGAAACACACTTTAAACTTTGGAAATGTATTTTAGTTCCTGAATTCCTGACATGGTGAAATAGGTAACAAGGGATGGTAAGTACTGTAGTAGGCTTACCTGTGAGACAATGACCTCGTGCATGTCCCCGATGATTCGTGAGGTTATAAGGGATGGTAAGTACTGTAGTAGTCTTACCTGTGAGACAATGACCCCGTGCATGTCCCCGATGATTCGTGAGGTTATAAGGGATGGTAAGTAATGTAGTAGGCTTACCTGTGAGACAATGACCCCGTGCATGTCCCCGATGATTCGTGAGGTTATAAGGGATGGTTAGTAATGTAGTAGGCTTACCTGTGAGACAATGACCCCGTGCATGTCCCCGATGATTCGTGAGGTTATAAGGGATGGTTAGTAATGTAGTAGGCTTACATGTGAGACAATGACCCCGTGCATGTCCCGATGATTCGTGAGGTTATAAGGGATGGTAAGTACTGTAGTAGTCTTACCTGTGAGACAATGACCCCTTGCATGTCCCGATGATTCGTGAGGTTGAAACAACACTGGACACGCAAACTGACACTGATTATTGCAGAGAGTAGGACAATCGGAAGCCTTTGCACCGTAAAATGCCCGCTTTAAAGGTGAATTTGTCATAACCAAATGCTTGTAAGTTAGCTATTATTGACGATGTTGATCTGCTAAAAATCCAGCTGCAAATGAAGCTTTCCATTTCAATACATGATCTAAAGAACAATTTGATTTTATTTATTAGATATCAGGGCTTTATTAACCATTCATTTAGCCTCGCATCTGATGCTTTGCCGACGGAGACAGACAAAACGATATTCCAAAACGTCAGATTCAAACAAATGATTTCAGTATAGAAAAATCACCGCATACGTAAATATAATATACCCATGACTAAGTGGATAAAAAATACAAGCAAACAAATTAATCGGCATGAAGAAAAATTATTTTGTTTATGAACAAAACTACACCACACGGACTTAAGCTTCTTGGTCACGTGACTTTGAACTTCCTGGCAGCTGACACATCACATTTGCCGCCTCTTGACCACAGCATTAATCATGCATTTAGCGCTAGATATTATAACTATCTGTTGCATTATATTGTGACTATTGTGCGGACAGTGTTAGTGAACTGTAAACAAATCATTCTGTTGGAATTTATCAACTTGATTTATTTCAAAAGTCTGTTCATGGACGACTCCTGCTGCAGCCAGATGCTATGAAAATGCCGGCTTCCATTTTAATGCGGACGATGATAAAGTCAACAAGGGCGATATTCGCGTTGGCTCGAATGGTTCCATAATTAAGACTGGAGATTTGCTTTAAGCGCCTACATCATTTTGACAGTGATGTCCATTTTGAAGTTACTCAAACTTACATTCTCTCTCTCTCTCTCTCTCTCTCTCTCTCTCAAAAATAAAAGATATTTTTCACATCTGCGAAAACTTCAATAAGCCGTACACCACTCAGAGCCGATTAAATTAATAATTTTTGGATGGGGATAGACCAGGGGATTTAGGTTTTGATGGATATCGCTATTCAGAAAACAATACATTTTCCCAGAACCGAAACTGCGGCGCCCCATCTGTAACTGGTTGAATTGTTGATCCTGCGTTTTTTTTCGACAACGGTGTAGTGATCTAAGTGAATCGGTACACAGTCAATGAGATGCAATTCTATTTCATGACATTCTGAATAAGACCGTTATTCCAAGCACCGTCAAATGAATTATATACATCAAATACTATTACACATATATCTTCTTCTGTATCAAGTGCTAAATACATTCCGGTATACATAGACTGGTACACAGTTGATTGATTTAGAAGAAACCCAACAGATATTTGTAAATAAGATGATTTTCATGCAATAAAGTACGGTTGTTAAATAAGTTGCCAAATTGTCATTTAATGACATGTCGATAGAACTAGCTTCTACACTGAGAATGCCCATATAAGGTGTTACTATAAGAGGGTTAAGCAAGACTGCTGAGTGAGTGGCTGCCCTCCTATGTTCGTTAATCAGATTTTGGAATTTCTTTAGGAACATGATATCACTGAATTTTTCAGAATTTGGAATTTAGCAAGACCTTATTTAGATCGCCATGAATGATTTAGTTTTCAGTTCTTTGCAAGTATTTAAAGGATTCCAGAAGAGCGATAAACAGCTTCTAGCAAATGTCATGCATTGTTTAGATAAATTTGAATCCAACATATTGCAATATATTTATTCAGTTATCTCTTTTTCATGTGTGAACACTACATGTTCTGATATACAGATCATTAACCCAGGTTGCCCAATGAATAATCAGACAAAAAATAAACAAAACCAATCTGCAGCATATGCAGCCTTGAAAGCGAAATAGGTTTAATCCTTACTTGTGTAATTTATGAAATATGTGTATTGTCCATGACATGAAACATGCAAATAATTATGATATATATATATATATATATATATATATATATATATATATATATATATATATATATATATATATATATATATATATATATATATATATATATATATATATATATATATATATATATATACATACATCAATATAAACTGATTTCGCAGATATTATACATCCGCCTGAGATGGCCACAGTGTCTTTAGATCAAGAGGATTTTGATACAGGTCTGGCTGGAGAAGGTGGTAAACAAAGTTAACCGACTTGTCAAAGGTCCATATTTCCCCCTCATCCTCTTTCATCTGACCTATAGGGTGAAGATGATGGGGACTCCAAATGAGAAGGGTCTGATACAACTGAGTCTTTCGCAGGGGACTCATTTGTGTCCAACAATAATGACTTCATCATCCTGTCTTCACTCTCAATCATGAACGGCGTTTGGGGGTGGCAAGTAGAGGCGACCGCCCCAGGCCCCGCTCTTGATGGGGCCCCGCGCTTCAAGCCTAAGGTCGTTCTTATGAATTTGTCAAGCTATTATTCTCCGGTAAATTGGAAGCGCTGATACAGGCCCCGCGCGGTCATGGTCGGCCCGCGTACTCCTAACGCGGCCTCTGCTCTCATTGCAGATTATGTCACTATTCCGCTCCATCGCCCTCCTTGGAAAAGGGAACTTCATGATTTTGGATTCATTTTCTTGCCTCCGCTCACTCAGTGACAGGGCCAACCTGTTATTCCAATCTCCTTGGAAAAATGAATTGAAAATTGGCTCTCAGTACTGGGGGAGGTGAGTAACAACCTTCTATTGTTTCTTTTATAACAAAGCTGGAAGGTAAAGAAAGGTATACTGCCTTCCCAGTTTACCAATCCATTGGAAAGTAATTCCTTGTGTCATGTAGATTTCGGGGTGGGAGTGGGGTGGGGGTGTAAAAGTAATATCAATTATGCAAAATTTACGAAGCTTTAACTTTTTCATGTCAAAAAGCCTCGTCCGTTTGATGTGAAAACATCTTGCCGGTCAGACACTATTCATTCTTGCAGGACGCATGCTCGTGCTCTGAAGTAAACTTTTTCAAAGACGATGATTACGTCGGACATCAAAACAAGGTAGGAATAGGGTATTCGTCAGTACCGACGGGAGAGTATTGCATAACTGAATTTAGTTTTACACCTGCCACAAATATATTTTATAGCAGCATTAACTTACCTGTCGATACTGCGCTGCTGAATTTGTGAGTAAGGTGGGTAGTCTCTTAACTGATCAGATAATATTTTTAAAATATCATAGCCATTCGACGGAAAGAACCACTTACATAAGTTTGTGTTCCGATGGGCAACAATGTGTCACCAGAGAGAAAAAAAAATGCCTTCACTTTATTGTGCTAACTAGAGGAGATAGAAGGAGAAAAGTAGTACTTATAGTTCCATTACGGCTCTCAAGTCTTGGGTTTGGCCACTTCTAACACTGTATAGAATAGTACATTTATAGACTCAGTGTTATATTTCCATTAACGCTTTAGAACGCTTTAGTGATCCTCATTGTATACACACCCCCACACCCCCACACGCACACACACACACACACACACACACACACACACACATATATATATATATATATATATATATATATATATATATATATATATATATATATATATATATATATATATATATATATATATATATATATATATATATATATATATATATATATATAAATACTAGGTGCTTGCCAAATGTCATTAAGGTCATGCTTCAAACTCTTCCATACAATTGTAAAATGGTATAACAAAATGGTATAGCAAACTTGTACCTAGTTAGCACACGAATGCCCGGAATAACTGATTAGTAAAGGTTTTCTTTACGGTTTTAGTTCTCCATTTTTAATGCAGAGATATGAAAAATTTTAGGATGGCAAAGTTGTCCATGAAAGGGGAGATAATTTGTAAGCGGGTACATCCTGTTAAAATGACTTCAATAAGAAAACAACAAAATACGATTCCTATTTACTTACAATTTGCAAAAGCCTGGTGAAAGAGTACAGATGAATACACACTGAATTCACGTTTAGATTTCTTAAACTTCCTTATACTGCCACTAACAGTGGTTGTTTAGGACTTTATTACTTTCATTACTTCTTGCAAGTTCAGAGTAAAAAATTTTCCGTACCTTTGTAAATCGACTTAATTTGACGCAAGAAAGAAAATATAGAAGTCCACCAAATAAAAGACTGAAATGCATTCAACTTGTAGGATTTGAAAAAAACTGGTGGAAAACGTGGGGAAAAAAAGCGTGAACGACTTGACCCACCAAGTCAACTGTAAAAAGGATAATAAAACCAGAGCAAGCGTAACCCAACCTTAAAATATTAATAAGCTTTGGGAGTGACTGACACCGCCAAGTGATGAAAAGCTTTAGTGTTTGGTCTCATTCGGGTGTAAACCTTTTCAACTAATAATCCTTGAAGAGGGTATTCATTCCTACATTAGCTATGTTAACTATGTACAATGGGTGTAACAAAAACATGTAATTCATATGATATTTAAATCAACCATGTCTTGACTTTCCCTGAATGCTTGATTAAGTATGTGAATTCGAATTTGAGGTATAAAACGAACAGTGTTGTAGTAGTAGTAGTAGTAGTAGTAGTAGTAGTAGTAGTAGTAGTAGTAATAATAATAATAATAATAATAATAATAAATCGGTTTAGATGAATGTCGGCATATATAACAACGACCTTGGTATAAAAGGGGAATAATATGGTAATCTTTACTTTAATATAGTGGTGCAAGTTGTTAGAGCGTCCGCCTCGAACCCCGGCCGAGTAATAAAGACTTATAATAAAAAAAGTATATATATATATATATATATATATATATATATATATATATATATATATATATATATATATATATATATATATATATATATATATATATATATATATATATATATATATATATATATATATATATATATATATATATAACTGAACAAATGCAGCTTCGAGAGGCGAATAAAATAATTATCCATTAACAAAAATTAAAAAAATAAAGCTTGAAAGTGTGCTAATTACAAGGAAGACGTTTGTACAGATGACTTCAGTCTTGACAGATAAAAACTGAATATTAAAATAAGTAATATTCCATATACTTACTAAAGTCGTTGATTATTTTGCTATATCATCTTTTCCTACACCTCCAACTTCCACTACTACTTCAACTACTGCTACTACTACAATAGCTACTTATTATTATTATTATTATAATTCTTATTATTATTATTGTCATACTACAAATTATTATTATTATTTATCATTGTTGTTATTATTATTATCATTATCATTATATTTATTAATACTACTATTACTAATATTAATAATGATAATAATAATATTATATTTATTATTATTATCATTATTATTATTATTATTATTATTGTTGTTGTTGTCATACTACTACTACTACTTATTATTATTATTATTATTATTATTATTATTGCGCACTATAACATCTTTTTTGCACCGCAAGACGTATGGATATGTATCATGTCCAGTTGTCTGTAATAGGAATAAATACAATTACTCATTATTATTATTATTATTATTATTATTATTATTATTATTATTATTATTATCATGTATCATGGGCCAGTTGCCTATATTACGAATAAACACTATTACTCATTATTATTATTATTGTTATTATTCGTTGTTGTAGTACTAGCAGCCTTTTAATATTTGTATAATTCATTTATCATCAATTAATCTGATGAAACTAAATATTTAAAGATTCACAGTGGGGAAACATATATATCGGTCAACGATGTGATGATGATGATGATGATGATGATGATGATGAATGGCGGCTTCGAATCAAACTGGCAAACCACCGTGGTGTCGTCCTTGGACAAGGTACTCCAATTGTCTCGGTAGTAAATAGTCTACTTTAGTCCGATAAATCAGCCCATCCCACCCCCAATCTGTTTTGATACTGGTGGACGAAATATGAGTATGATGTCACCTGTTTATTAAAATGTGCATTTTTGCTGGATGCAAATCTTTCCAGAACACAGCTGTTTATATTTTTGTAACGGTATCTGGTAACAGCCATATCCAGCGAGAAATTGAAAATGACCACAGAACAGAGGGTTGTGTTTTTCCACGCGGATTTGCAAGTCATCAAATATATTATTTGATCCGAAAATAATATGTTCATATCGCCAAAATAATCTTTCCGCCGACGGAAGCTCAACAGCCACGAGAAATACCGGTAAGTGTATAAAATGTACTCCCATGTGCGCAGACAACAATGTCAAAATATTTTTACAGGTTTTGAATGACTTGTAACTTCACTTTATCAAACCTAATGAAATCATAAAGATCACTGAAAAGTTTGAAGAGACTTGTATTTTCAGGCTAGGTTGAAAGAAAGTTACAAATATGAATATTTTGAATGTACACATGCGTATTCTGGTAGTCGGAAAAGTTACGGTCATTCAAATATAGTAATACTTTCTTATATAAACCGCATTCTTGTAGAAACTCGAAGAGTTCCTCTGACGATCATCATTAAAAAACTGCTTCATCGAGTTGATATACGGACAGTTTGAAAAATCGTGTCTCAGTGTGGAAGTCACTACATTCGATAAAAGTATGTTCTACTGACGGTAGACAATGGCAAGGTACACAGTCCGGTCGAGATTACTATTTTTGAAGGTATGCAGGTGTTAGATTTGTGGGTCCTAAACGCGCGAGACAGCACCACCTAATCGTTGCGGTTTTGCACGGTTTTGTTCTATATGAATGGTTTCACTCTCGATTGTTGGGCTGGGTGTTCCGAAACTTGTTGATGGAGTTTTCGCTCGACGCATATTGCTGTGCAGCTTTCGCTGCTTTATCTGTTCTGTCATAACCCTTAGTACCAGTGGGACTGGGTAGCCATCAATACTGCAGGATGCTTTTCAAGGACTGTAAAAGCAGCGAATGCTTCTGTTCTAACTTGGGAAACTTAGGATCGTCAAAACGAATGCTTTGTTAAAACTTCGGATATTCTAGGATGGTCAAGCATAATGTTTTGTAAGGCCTGCAGTATGGAAAGGGAATCCGAAAAATAATTAAACGGGTTTTTGGAGTGGTTTCGGTGTAGATCAGTGGCATTGGTACCGCTATAACCTCTGTGATACAAAATGGAGGCTGTACCTCTTTAGTAATCGGCTCGAGATGGCGATGTTTTGCAACGGCAACTATAACCTTGTCTAAATCTCTCGAACCGTTTCCTGCAAGTGTGTCTTACTGTAGTACCTAAGAAAGTAATTTATATATTTTCTATGTTATTTTTGTTGCTTTTTTATTCATGGAGATTAACTAACCAGCGAGGAAGGTTACCCGTATTCAACAGAAGGCAGCGTTAAAGCCTAAAGAAAACAAAACAATGTTTACGCAGCTTATCAAGAGTCCTTTCCCTTGAAGAAACATCGCAAAACATTTGATTCCGCTTATTCTACAAACTCCAGACTATTTCCAGTACACGCTAGATAACCTATACTGGCTTGTGGAAATGTTGTGTTTCATTTTGTATAGAACGTAAGTAAATGTAGAAAAATTAAGGAAATATATAACTAACTTTCAGTGTGAGCAGGGATGAACAATTACCCCAGGAAGTTTTGATTTAACTCCTCATACAGAACATTGAATATCTCTTTTTCATGCACCATTTTACATACGTGGTTATTTTTATCGGCGTATTCCAACTTGCACTTTAATACAAAAGCAAATCAGCACATTGAAGATTCACATCTATTCAGGGTAAATCTAGGTTAAGTTAGTCATTTTACAACATACCATGAATGGTCCAAGATATACGTTACTTGTAGACAAAACATGTCGTTTTGACATACAATTATGTCGTAAAACAATCAGACGGGACCAATTGTAAAATATATTTACCAAACTACTTCAGTTTAAAATAAATAATTCGGAGAGATACGTTTACGTAACAAAATTTTGACAATATTCCGACCTGCGTCTGTGTACCACCGTTACTTCCGTATTGTTTGAATGACGTTCTTCATGATAACGTTGACAATGACGTTCTTCATGATAACGTTGACAATGACGTTCTTCATGATAACGTTGATGGGGCTTAATTTTAAGCACCGTGATCAGTGAATTTTCTTCATGTTTAAAAAGTGGACATCTATCAGACAACTCGACAAAGGATTGAAATATCTACACGTAAAATAGTTTTAAACAATCAAGCATACATGTCATTCAAGACAAAATTTTATTGAATCTTACATTTTTACAATGAGTTCTAAATTATGCTAGCGTCGCTTTATCTTGAGACCTTTTATGTTTATATCTAATTGAAACGGTTTATCTCCTTATGCTTTTGACCATATGCACCTTTACACTTTTGTAGCTTACAATTTTATCGACACTATCAATGCATAATACCCTGTAAAATTCATTAGAGTGATTCAAATTATAACGACACTATATAAGCATAATACACTAAAATATATTAAAGTCAAAATATCCTGTCAGTATATAGTCATAATGAACTGTAAAATTCATTAAAGTGAGTCAAAATATGACACTTGATAGTTATAATTATCTGTAAAATTCGTTCGAGTGAGTTTAAATATCGTGACACTGTATAGTCATAATACACTGTAATTCTTTCGACTCAAAATAGCATGTCACTATATATTCATAATACACTTTAATAATTCATTAGAGGATTGAAAATATCGTGCCATTATAAAGTCATAACACCGAGTAAAGTTCATTGCTTGAGTCAAAATATCATGACACTATAGAGATATAACAGCGTGTAAAATTCATTAGAGTGAGTTAAAATATCATGACACTATATAGTCATAATACACTGTAAAATTCATTAGAGTCAAAATATCATGACACCATAAAGCCATAATATCATAATAAAATTCATTAATTGAGTCCAAATATCATGACACTGTATAGAAATAAATAAAGAGATTACCGGTGATTTTAAACACTTTTCGTTTTCAAATTCGATTTTTTTTTAACCAAGTACATCTCTTTGTTTCCAGCTAGGATAATGTCGATGTGCATTGAATCCGTATACTATATACAAGCGCACGCATACATACTTCATAAAAATAGGTAAACTGTGTGCACCTTCTCATCAACCTAACCGTGAAAAGCAGACACTGTTATATTTACATATATCTATTTATGCCATCAATACAATAAAAACGTAAGACTGATAAGATTTGTTTTATTTCTATTGCAGGATAATAATTTAACATAATAGGCAAAAATAAATATGTAGGCCCTATTATCAGAAGTTGTTGTTTGATGTTATTTGTTTTCTGTTTTTGTTTATTTTCAGACAGAAAGAGACCAGTTATATAATCCTAGTTTTAACATACAAGTACAAGAACACTAGCTGATCTTGCCATCTTCTGAAAATCAGGAATGTTGAGAGCCCAGGACGGCATTGGTCGGCTGCTTCGAGGTGTTTTGGGAATGATAATAGCTAATAACATGATCAAAGTGACGTTAAAAGCTATCCAATAATGCAGGCGCAAAATATTCAACGCTTTTTTTCTCTCCAGTTTTTGAGAGAATACGGTATTCTTATAGAAAGGACAAAAATATTGACATCTCATTTGTTTGGAATAAAAATAGATAAAGTATATAATGCTGCGGCAGATCAGGAGCTGCATTGTTTGCAACTGGACATTACTTATAGACGAGTATATACGGTATGTTATATGGTTTGTATCTAACCAATGAATACAAACGGTAGCGTCAACTTATGGTATTGGAACACCAAATATTTCGAAAAGAAAGTTAACAGAATATATTTATTCACCAGTATTGCATGCTGTAATGGATCATGTTTTACCCAGAAACGAAGACGGAAATGACCGTGTTAATATATGTGTGTATTGGTGGGATGGGGGGGGGTCGATATTTTTATAACTAAAACTAAGGATTTTGACGGACACTATTCATTTTGTTGTTATATGATGTTTCATCTTAACTCATGTAGAAAAAAAGAAAATAATTTTAAAAAATTACTGTTGAGGAAACTATTTTTATCCAAGCTAAAGATACGTGTACGTCAGATGTGCCTTGCTTGAATACGTAAATGGTGGGTGTTGTTCTTTTTAAAAAAAAAAACCATAGAATAAGTTGTGATATCAAATGAAAGCGGTTTTACTGTGCTTTTCGGAGATTCACTTCCATATTAGAAAACAAAAAAAAAATGGTGAGAGTCCTTTTTATCTTAATTTTTTACAAGGTTTGCATCTTTTTACATGAAAAGTAGAAATATTTATTTTAAAATCCCTATTTGATTGGTTTTGTAAAGGAAAGAAACGTTGTGTACATCTCTTCTTACAAAATAGCTGTGAAAATGGGATGAAGGAGGATTGTTTCTCAAAAATGAAAACCGGAGAGAGTCTTGTTAGTTTGTGAAATTAGATAATTTAATTGATAGATGCTAAAATACTTTTCAAATTCCTATTATGTAACGTGTTCCTTTTTGCAATCTTTGGCTAGAGTTGTTGTATGATCTATCTTGTAAAATTATATGCCAACCAGACATATTTTTGTTAAATGCACACTCTGAAAAGTTTAATTCAGCCACGTATCATTTTCCGCTGATAATTATGCGAGATTAAAAAAATAACTTTATGTAGGGCAGTTTTCCAAAAAAGTCTGTAAATCAGAAATAATTGCTATCGGCCACCTTAATTGCTTTTGCATGATAAGTTCTTACCCTGATCAGGACGACGTGCAGCCCAATGTGAGCAGGCATATGAAATTCATAATTTCTTTACTACCTGTGTTGATGTTTTGATAATATGATATCGTTTATGCCATTAATTTGTATTCAGCACATGCAAGTTTTGATTTCATCTGTCACTGTATGCACAGCTTTCCATTAAACAATTGCAAATTGAGGTCAAGACGTGTCGCCAGTCTCAAAAGTTCTGGAAATACAAAACGTCACTGAATAAGTGCCGACGATTTTAACATTTTACTTTATTTTCCTTAATATGCTTGTGCATTCGGTCGCCTCGTTAGAAGTGAAGATATAACTGTAAACGGATCAACGAAAAGATCGTGGAAGACAAATCCCGAGAATGAATACGATTCGCCTTTACATTATTGCTTTCAGTTATATACGATATACAAATAATTTCAAATACATCAGTTGGGCTCATACAAATACAAAACAAAACCCATTAAAAGTGATATAATATTTTATAAATGGTTTTGAGCATTCAAAATATAAATAAAGGAGTCGGCAATCAAGGGTGGGTTAATAAATAGCTGAGTCTCTTGACGTGTCACATTGTGTGTATTATGTGCTGCATGCGCACACATTATTTGTATTTAAAATGGTTCCAGAGATGCACGTGCTTTCAAATAAAGAAAGCAAATGTACGTGCTGCACATGGCAAAAAGTGGGATACGATAGGAATGCAATCAAATTTATTTGTAGTTAAGAAATAAATAAGCCGCTTGATAATTTCATCGATGCAGGCGAATGAAATATAGTTACTGATTTCTGAAATTAGTACGTTGTTTTGCAGCTTTTAAATGTAGAAACATATCGTTGTATAATGGGGGGGGGGGGCGTGTTACTAACATCGTTGTATTAAAAAACATTTTTGTTTCCGAATAGACTTATTTTCGTTTGGTACAAAGCAATATTCACATTCACATTTAACTGTCTTGAAAAGAATGCGATTAGTTAGTTGATCGTTAGTCTACGTTTGTCAGTGGGGGCCCAGAGTAGCCGAGTGATCTAAAGCGCTCACCGTTACAGATCATTGCCATCTCACCTCTGTCTGCGTGGGTTCGAGTCTCGGGCTCGGCCAGTGTGGGTATGTGAGAAAGTTTGCCAGAGTAGCTTCTCGTGGGTCGGTTGTTCTTCCTGGGTTTTTTTCTGGTTCTTCCTCCACCATTTATACTGGCCGCCATGTATAGCCTATCTTGTGCTGAAAATGGCGTAAAACCCTACAACAACAACAAGAACGATTGTTCCGTTCCCGGATTGTAATTTGCCTTGTTCTTTTTCACTAACTAGTTTAGGCATATTGAATATTAAATTTTAAACCGCTCCAGTGGCCAAATGGTTAGAGCGTCCGCCTCGGATGCGGGAAGTGGCGGGTTTGAACCCCGGAGAGAGAGAGAGAGAGTTATGCTGTCTGGCATTTCTGCGCACATAAGGTTTCCGTCTCCAATACTGAAGCAAAACGCTTACCGAATTCGGCCGATTGACGAAAATAAGATACTGCCATAGGCTTACCATTTGAAAAGAGGCAATTGTCACCAGAATATTCTGTTCAAAATAATATTAATTTTGGCCACACGGGATACCACCCCCGTGTTTTCATGACTCACGTTATGTCGGCCTACTCTGCGCACAGCTTTGAAAAGAAGTAAAGCATATCCATCGTGCTATAGCAATGATATACATTACTTTGGACTGTTCCTGTCTTCATTTCAATCCAGTAATTAGGTTAGGTTTATGGTAAGTTTTACAAAATTCAACGTAACAATGCCAATAAATGGCAAGATATATTAAGCAAACTAAGTCGATCTTTAAATTTTTTTTTAGTAAAGTTCAACATTTTATAAAACATAAGCTATTGAACCGAATGTGAACATAGGTACACGAGACAGCGTGCGTTAACTGCAGATTAATTAACAGCATGAGGCGACACACTAACGAAAAAACTAAATGATGACATTCGATTTCAATATTATTGAATTAGTAATATCACACAAAGTAAATGTTTGACGTGAATGTATGAAATATCAACTTCTAATTTTCCTAGTGGTCAAAATTATTTTTCAACCATTATAATGACAGGGTATACGATCCCATCACTCTATCATCATAATAAATGACCACCAGATATATCGTGCATTTGCATTAAGGCCGCTAGAATACAAACTATCTAACTTATGAATCCAATACGTGTATTGAAAGATTAGAGGAAAACTGATGATCTGTATAATTTCTTGTATGAAAGCGATGATTATTCATTCTCTTAGAAACTTGCTGAAGTGTTTGTCCAACATATTGCATGCTACAGTTTCTACAGGTTATCAAATAAAAAGGTTTTCCTCTAATATTTCAACACACTTTAAAACACCAATAATCACTCTCTACTCGAATTTTATTTCATGCCAATAGATATTGTGCATGGTGACATGAATATAGTCATAAAAGTACTCATAAGTTAGATACTTTGTATCCTAATGGCCTTAATACCAATGCACTATATAAAATTGTATTTGTTTTAAAAAAATTGATGTATTGTAAATCCTTTATAACAATATAATTATATGTATGATATATATATATATATATATATATATATATATATATATATATATATATATATATATATATATATATATATATATATATATATATATATATATATATATATATATATATATATATATGTATATATATATGTATATATATATATATGTATATATATATGTATATATATATGTATATATATATATATATATATATATATATATATATATATATATATATATATATATATATATATATATATATATATATATATATATATATATATATATATATATATATATATATATGTATATATATATATCTATATATATGTATGTATATGTATATATATATATATGTATATATATATGTATATATATATATGTATATGTATATATATATATATATTAATCTATAAGGCCAACAGGTACGTACTTACCTCCTGAAACAATTGCTCAGTTGTTTGGGCAGCTTCTCCAGCGTTTTTCTGTCGACTGTGTTGAAAAAGGGCAAAGGTAGCTGGCACGATGTCAACATCCGCATTTTCTTTTGATGTGACGACTCTCATAAATGTTGTTGTGCCAGTCATGTTCGTTGTTGGTGGTAAATGTATATAATATGTATAATAATTATTGTGTTGGCAACTTGTTCGATATCTGTCGATAAACTGACCTGACTGTAGCCGAAATTATCGGATAGGTCAAAATATGTATAAAGTTCTGTTGTCATGCACCATTGCGTTTTTTGTAAGTCATGTCTCATCATTGTTGTGTTTAAATTTGTAATACATTTTTGTAACTATTGCTTTTTCTACTCATTCGCATGGGATTAGGCAGAGGCATCAGTGACATATGAACACATTCCTATCTTTTATGTCATTCTTACTCACAAAATTTGTCACCGCCCAAAAAATCTTGTGAAGAAAGCGATCGTCAATTTTTTTTATTGTAGGTAATCTCACACACTCAAACACACACACACACACACACACACACACACATAAGGAAAAGGTGACGGGGCTGTCATGTGTAGAAATACGGTAAAACCAGTTGCCATGAAATGGATTTTATTTTGCGACATGCGGGCCTGTGCAGGTCGCTTACAATTAAACACGTCCTCGCATAATAACAGCAACCAAAAAGTGGGAAATATTTTACTATAAAGCTATTTACAGTTATTCCACAAGTGGTTGAATCAGTTACCGTATGCTATCGTTGATAAGTGTCTGTGTCATTTTGAGTATGGTTGGATGGTCGTACATTTTCTGGCGTAAAAACCGCTGGGGCATAATGCATTTAATCACAAGTAAAGGAATTCTACCGAAAAACTGCTTTCACTTTGGTGCATCATTCTTATCTATGCACGAGTGTACTAAGAATTATGATTTCATCTTGTCTGTTTTGAGAACATAATCATGGACGCAACGTAAGATGAATCGCTCAAGATCGCAAACCGTGGTCCCAAATGCAACATGTTGCGGTAACAGCTGTATGTTGAAATGTTATATCGATTATTGTTGAAGTATTATTTTCCTTTTGGGTATTGTACGCAGTGACTACGTGGACCTAGCGATTTTAGTGAGCAAATAGAATAAACTAAGGCTGCCTGTGAGTTAGATAAAACAAAAGTTGGACTATATCTGTGTCAACACGTATTTTTCGAAGTTTCCTTTTCTCAATTAATGCTTGGTGAAGAGACTAAACCACGTAATATATACAACACAATACTAGGCACTTGAAATGGTAGAGAAAGATGGAATGAAAATTTTCTAACAGAGTCTGTACAGAGTGTCTAACAATTACAACGAAAGCAGAAGAGAAACAGAAAAGTGAGAAATACTGTAGATTATGATTAAACTTTACTGGATACAGTCTCAAATTCTCTAGAAAAAGTTGACTTAAAACTTTATGTCACATAAAACTGGAAAAAATTGTTTATAATTTATACGAGTTATCTATCGTTAAATCGGTATAACTTTGATAACCAGGTGTCATGCATACATACATACATACATACATCCATCCATCCATCCATCCATCCATCCATACATCCATACATATACATATATATATATATATATATATATATATATATATATATATATATATATATATATATATATATATATATATATATATATATATATATATATATATTCTATGTCACAGCTTCTAATTACAAACAAGAAGCGAAGCCAACGGTCTCATAGCGTCCGTTTATCCGTATATTTTGATGACAGCAGTCTCAAAGCTTCCCGTATCCGTATATTTAGATGTAAAAGAGAGATATGCATTTGTTCATTGCGATCAATGACATATAAAAGCCACGGACAAGTGGGAAAAAATATTAACATGACTTCAAAAAATTGAATGGATGAGTCGAATAACACTTGCTTTAAAAGTTTACTCCAGGATATCTTTGGAAGTGTAGTTATTGTAAGGAATTTAAGGAGACTAAACACATTATCGAAGCAGATTTTCAATTTGTTGTTTGTACTCCACTGATTTACTTTATCTGTTGTTTAATATGAATGGTTCTATATTTTAGCTTGTTTCAGCCTTAAACTATGTTCCTTTTTTCTTTATGTTATTTCTTTTTTATAGCCACTATCTTTAATTCATGGCTTTTTAATTAGTTTATTTTATATTAATTTTAAGAGCTTTTTTTCCCGTGTGCATTTATGTTGACATTTTTTCTCATTATTCTTAGTGTCACGTGATGCCTATTTCATGTTATGATTAAAAGGGAGTGACCTCTAAATCAGGTATCATAATTTTGAAGTCGAAACTTTCGTGTTATGTTCTACTCGTTGCAAAATTAAAAAAAAAAAAACAAACAAACAAATAATAGCATGTTTAAGACTTAAAACTAAATTTTTTTGTCGAATTACATTCTTCAATGTAAATTTATTCTGGTAAATTTCAGATCTTTATTAAACGTGTACAGTTTACCTATGATGTCCAATATAAGCCCACGAGCCTTTCTCATTGATCATTTATCAAAGGTTATATTAAGAACCGTAATTACTCGCTTATAAGTCAGATCAAACTGCAAACAATAAAGATACTGATCTGCTGTACCATAATCAGCCTGCAGATTAGGGTAGATCTTGTTTGTTCTACTGATTACTCCTTATTAAAAAAAAAACAGCACAGACCGAGATCTGTGCATTTTGCAGTCGGGTTCGACGTATAAGCGAGTACGTAGGGTATGATATACCGTTATGCGGTACTGTAGCAGCTGACATCTATTGACTCAAGCTGTTACAACTGTAGTTCTGAACTTAACAACATGAGATGAGTGTTGTTCTGTGCATCAAAGCTGGAAGATGCCACATCTTATTTGTTACCATTAAACTTTATACAGGTCATTATTAATGCTGGAAGATGCGACATCTTATTTGTTACCTTTACACTTTATACTGGTCGTTAGTAATGCTGGTCATGGAGTAAATCTTCACAATACAAAATAGAATAAATTAGGACACGAAAGAAAGAAGTATTTATTTCCACACACACACACACACACACACACACACACACATGGCATGCATTTGTGTGTGTGTGGTGGCTGAAGGTATATACACAATGTACAGAAGAACAAATGAATTTGAACACGATATCTGATATTATGCTTGTTCAGTATATTAGGGAAATGGACCCATTTCATTTCTATCATATAAATTACTCACAAGTGTTCCAAGTGATAGCCAGTGTGATAATCCATTTATATCGTTCCAGTCAAATGTAAATAATTCCAATTCTTTTTCCCTCTCTTAATCACTGTTGCTTATATATTTCGTTTCCAGTGAGTTCTCTCACTCATGTATTTAGATAATGTCAAGCTATGTTCCTATCTGTATTGTTTTATAATGATAAATAACTGAATAAAATCTCTTTTGAAGAGGAAGTAAAGAAAGTCAGTCATACATAGATAGATAGATAAATACATATATACATAAATACATACATACATACGTACGTATACACACACACACATACATACATACATACACACACACATACATGTATGCATGCATGCACATACATACATACATACATACATACATACATACATACATACATACAAACATACCTACATACTATATTGGACTCGTATATCTCTTTAGACATCTCTGTCGCATCATACCTTAGCCAACGATTTCCTATCAAGAGTCGCACACAAGTAATAAGTTTCCTTCTAGGCCACGCACATGTGCACGTGATTATTCGAAATAAAATCCTTATTAACAGATGTAACAGAGAGTTCTTGAAAGCACTTCAGTTTTCATTTCATAACATAACGCGTATCGATCCAGTCTTAAACTGTCAAATAAATTAACGGTTAACATATTCAGTTCAGGACAGTGATTTAACGGAAATATCATTTCCGCTAAGATAGCTGTAATGTGCAAAATTTTCGTAGATGTTTTGTCGCAGCATATTTCGTCGTGGTCAAAGTGACACGTAACCATTAGGATTGGCGTATGGGCTAGACTCACAATAAATCGTTGCCTGCAAGGGATTGGGTATGCTGTGTTTGGCGGCATATTTGGATTTAAATTAGGAGCTGTTGGGATAAAGGTCAGACACAGATGGTAACGTAGGGTAAAGTCAAGGAACACGGCAAAGTAGAGGCCATCTAGAGGCATTTTGTGCCATTTCGAAATAAGTGCCATAAAATAAAATTGTCTAAGAGCAGTTACTAATAAAGGCGGACTAGAGCGAATTATTTTGACTTCGATGCGAATGTGAAAATTTTGGTGGTTAGAGGACGTTAATCCTGATTGGCTAAGCGAAACGAGGGTGTGTGTTTCCCAGACGAAATTCAATGTTTAAAGGAATTTCCGTTGCGATATTAGGCACTCCAAGTTTTTCTGCAGAATGGAAAATCTGAAGGACTTCAAGAAAATTAACAAGTAAATTGCTCGTTAAATAAATCCTCCAAGGGAATGGGGTCTGGAAGAATTTTGAGAGACCCAGAATCCAAAGAGAAATCCGGATGCATAGAAAGAGGGAGTCTCGAAAATGCACATAGGGACAAAAAGTAGCTCCACAACTGTGCTGCACTGTGGGAAGGAGTGCAGACTACAACCAAGTTACGGTTGATAAATCGAAGAAGAGAGAGAGAACTGTCACCAACAGTGGTCACCAGAGGACCGGAAGCAATCAGGTTATGCTTACATGCCGGCAATTTCAGTTCGATCATTCACTAGATATTATGAAATGTGTTTATCTTTATAATAGAATGGCAAATTGCATTTAGCAAAAAGTTTGCAATCCTATTTCTAAACGAGGGTGTAACATTCAAATGGTATGTTCAGCTTCATTTTATTTATGTAATTGTCGCCTTGTTATATTATGTATCAGATGTCTGTTATTCTAGCCATTAATTTCATATTTTATTTTATTATTTTGTCGATCCGAGCAATACCACCGTGGTTGATCATGTCCTACATAACGATAAATAAAACACCATGACAGGTGGGAAATCGTATTACTCATTCACAATAGATTCCTGACCACTACGGTGGCCTAGTGGTTAGAGCGTCCGCCTCGGATGCGGGCGGTCGCGGGTTCGAACCCCGGCCGAGTCATACCAAAGACTTTTAAAAATGATACTAACAGTTGCCTCGCTAGGCGTTCAGCATTAAGAGGCTAGTGTTAGGTCTGGTAGACTTCGTGTCAGGATAATGTGACGTGTGGGATATCATGCTATATGTCTGCGGTATGATGCCCTAGTGCTAGACATCACTATAAACTGCCATACTAAGGACATCGTAGCAATATAACTGAAAAATTGTTAAAGAGATGGTAAAAATCCAAACACACACACACAGACACACACACACACACACACACACACACACACGCGCGCGCGGTTCCTACATTCGGAGGAGTCCTCTATATTCGTTAAAGTTCGACAGGATGTTGGTACACATTGTTCCTATCTATGTCACAAGGGAGGGAAAACGTGTGGGGCGGAAAGATCATTAATAATTTGTTCTTTGCAACGCCCAAGAATACTTTCAGGAACTGACTGTGTCGTACTAACAACACCAAGTTTCAAATTTAGAGATGGCATATGAACACGTTTGAACATTCGTGGATAAGAGAGATACAATAAAACAAGCAAATTGACCTTTCAACTGGGCAAGGCATCTTCTAATCGACTATCACATAACATTCAAATGAACCGCTCCACACCCTGAGTAAAAATCTATGCATCAGAATTTACCTAACTGCATTGCACAGGTAAGGTAAACTGATTATTTTGAAGAAAAAAAGTAAATCAAACCGTGTGGGCCCATTGACAATTTGATACAACATGATTTATTTCATCTGTATTAGTCCCATAGTATTCGTCCAATATTCATGAAGTTTTCACGGCGCACTTAAAACGTAATGTGTTGTTTTCTTTCAGTGAGAGAAATGTCAATTTCAACATATAGCTACGTTAATTTGTGAGCGGAGCTTGTCCTAAAACCATATAGGTCATTTATCAGAGGCGACAAAGATATACCATGAAATATTGATCGATTATACCATGGACAGAAATGCAATTGATTGAAAGTGATAGAAAATCAAACTTTGGTGTTACCAGCTCACACATCAGTATACATTCTACATTGGTACACTGAAGGAATGACTTTTGACAACATTGGCAAGTGACAACCTATTAGTGTCAACTGAACAGCAAAAGTGAGAAACCATGTTTAGAAGCGCAAACCACCGACAGGTTGATGACTGAAAAATATGTATATAAATTAATACTTCAAACAAAACCCCATCAGATGCCATGAATTATCCAATCTGTGTAGTGTGGGAATAGAATGGTTTTTCGATCATTTTCTATTCTTAGCATTAGTTTTTTCATGCAAATTTAACAAACAATGATTCCGATCTTAGAGAGTGATTTATATATATATATATATATATATATATATATATATATATATATATATATATATATATATATATATATATATATATATATATATATATATATATGGTCCCAGTTTTTAATTATGCATCAGATTATGGGTTTTATCAGGATGACGACGTTGTACATGTACAAGGAAGGTTTTTAAATATGTATTAGATATAAAAATATATACTTCTGACATCAGTCTATATGGTCATATTGGATGAATTCTACTTAAATACTTAATGTTAGTTATGTTATCTAAGTAATGGTTTAGAATTGTAAAATCTGTATATTATGTTGAATACTGCATATAGACAGTTAATTATTGAAAGTGAATTAAATAACAGTATTAACGTAGTAGCGCTACTCAAATTAACTTTAATTATATTTAGGTTTGGTGAAATAAAATTTACTGTAATCATATTTGGATTTGATGAAATTGGATTTTTCCCATTTTTGTAATTTGCTCCAAGTTTAATCCAATATTTGAAGAAAGAATTTCAGATCATTTTTGTTTGGTATTAGAATGGAGCATTACATTGCAAAACGCCGATAAACTGTCTCTATATAAACATATCAAACTTACGAAGATTATTTTATTTTCGTGTTTAACCATAAACATAGATCGGCTTTAACAAATCTCAGATTATCTTCTCATAATCTGAGAAATGAAACTGGGAAATATGGAAATAATAAAATCAATTAAAATGAACAATATTGAATACTGTGTGACAGCCATGCTATTAAAGATTATTATCATGTTCTTTTAGTATGTTCAGTATATAATTAGTTTAGGTAAAATCTTAATTCAAAAAATTACTTTTTGAATAAACCATCCATGTATAAAATAAGTACATTCAATTGTTAACTTCTAGGAATAAGAAAACAATATGTTCACTAGCAATTTATTTTATAAAGGTTGCACAAAAAAGGTAACTTATTATTTTTACAATGATTTCTTTAAAAAGTATATTACATGAAAATAAAATCACACCACCTTGAGAATGCGACTGACCTTACAGAGTAGTAGATTAAAATATACACAAGCTAATTACACAAGTAAATCTGTATTATTTCTTGATAAAGTCAGAATTGACCAATTCGAAAAATGGACATTTGCATTTTTGAATGACTCGTAAGTATGTTGATGTTATAAGACAGATTGGTTATGTGTCGTTCCACACGCAGCTGTGGATATAATTATTGAGCGGTCCGCAGAAAATTTTCCATTGCTCGATAGCTACATGCTACCTGGTGGCGGAAGTTTCGATTGCGTTATTTACAGATCATCGATTGGTCTGTTTATCTGAGCTATTTGAAACGATTATACTGGTTTAAGTTTGTACATCTTACGAATGTTGTTTATGTATTGATAAAATAAAAATAACTGAACACGAGCTCTACGTTGAATATATCCATTAAAACCAGAGACGTAAAACAATCGACGTTATTCCAAGCGTTTATTAAATGCGACAGGGCTCCTTATTTCGCTGAATGACTTCTGAGTGCGATAACAGGTAATTTCTTCCGACTGACAACTTCGATATGCTGTCGTCTAAGACGGTTCTACTTTTCATAAATTGTTTTTGGCGATAAAACAACACAATCTCAATTAAGACCAACCATGTGTCTTCATTACATAACTCCAGTCACTCGACTTTCGACAATTATCTATTCGACAAAGCTATCTATAATATATGTATATAATTAGGCTGAACACAATTGAAAGATCATGACGAAGTGTCCATAAACCGCCACAAATAGTTGCAACATAATAAAAACAATCTTATACATGTTCAGATATAACTGTGCCTTATATGCGATTATTGCGTTATTTGCATTATGTTACCATGGTGTCAAATAGCATTTTATTTCTGTAATTCATATAAAAAATGATAAATAAAACATTGCGGTTAAGTAGCACGATATATATGATATTATTTGCAGTGGTCTATTTATGCATACAAATGAGAATTTTAATTTGTCCACCTTAAAAAAGGAAGCAACTTTTGTTATAATTCTTCTGGTCACACACGTCTAGTTTCTTCTGTCTGAAAGGCAAGAACGTATCAGGGTTGATGTAGGGGAACATGTAAAATCCTGACAACTTATCAGTAATAAAAAAGTTATCGGGGCGATTTTCAGAAATTTTAGGTTTTAGGTTGTAAATCAAACTTCAACGATCTACTTTAATGTCACATGTTTCTCTAGCATATAGTCACCTTACAAATAAATAAATAGATAAATAAATAAATAAATAAATAAATAAATAAATAAATAAATAAATAAATAAGTGGTTTGTCCAGTCGGTGTTCTCCTGGGTTCTTCCTCCACCAGATATATTGGCCATCATGTATATCTTATCTTCTGCTAGAAAATGTCAATAAGCAATATAAAGAATTGATTTCACATTTTACGGATACAAGAAGCCATCACGCCTTGAAAATCGATCCCATACTGCACAAACCGCTGCATGCACAGTGTGAGATCAATTTTCAAGCTTCGTGACTTCCTGAATCCTGTATGGAAATTTAAAAAAAAAATATTACGTTATTTCTGTAATCCTATCTACCTTAATTTGATAGCCACCCCCACCCACTAACTTCTATGACGTACGCAAAAGTTGGAATCAGCTGTGACCAGCTTTTCATCTCCGAACCGATAACTTTAGTCGTTAATGATTACTATCATCCTCATACCTTATTCTTTTTAAAATCGTTATCTGATAATTACGAATAGTTTTTAAAAACAATAACGAATTCGAAGAAATAAATAACAAAACTATTTTGGATTTTGTTTTACAGATAGTGTCACTGTACACAAGAAGCACTCATTAATGCATAAGTAGTACCCTTTTTAGTGTTATAAATTAATAATCTCTAGTTTCCTGCATCATTTAGTACGATTTTGGGTTTAATAGTGTACCAGTCTATGCAACAACAAAAAGTAGATTGTCTCAACTATTGACATGTATGACAACAACAGTGACATCGACAATGATAACGACAGTAAGAAACACGGTGATCAGAGCAGATTCACTAATGGGTGGAAGAAACATTCACTTTCCTTTATCTCTACATGTCAATTGTTTTTATCTTCAAAATCACATATTGCAGAAATACAAAAGGAGTGAGAAGGTTCAACCGTTTCAGCGCGCTACTATAAATAAAACAAAACTAGTCTCTGATAGCACCAAACATATATAGAATTCGGCAACCCACTTAAATGTATTATATGATTATCAAGCAACCCACCCACCCCGCCCTCAAAAACTATTTATGCTTTCAATTTCGTGTGACGCTCCGGTAAATCAGATATCATATTCGGAACGCATGACTTTTCCTTATCTCATCTTTTAACACCTATCCACATACCGCTCCGGTGGCCTAGTAGTTAGAGCGTCAGCATCGGATGCGGGAGGTCGTGGGTTCGAACCCAGACCGAGTCCTACCAAAGACTTATAAAAATGGTACTAACAGCTGCCTCGCTTGGTGCTTAGCAATACAAGGCTTGTGTTAGGACTGGTCGGCCTGGTGTCAGGATAATGTGACTGGGTGGGACATCATGCTACATGTCTGCGGCTTGATGCCCCAGTGCTTGACATCACTATAAACTGCCACTGCAGACATCGTAGCGATATGACTATAAAATTGTTAAAAATCCAAAAACAGACACACACACACTTATCCACAAAATGCGGCCTCTTGTTTTGTAAGTTAGGACTTATATATTGTGACAAAAACAAAAACATAAAACAGTCGTAAAATTAATGAAACCTCCAACAAACTGCCCATCGATTCTTTACTTTTGCGTTGTCCACCTTAGTGATATTGAATAATATTTAACAATAATCCTTTCTTTCCTTTTATCATTTTCCTTCAAGTCATTATTGCAGGGTTTGTATACCCACCCTTAAGAAATAAAGAGTCCCAGTGCTAAGCTTAACACATAAAGCATGCGCAAACGTGAGGATTTAGGATGGCATTCCAATAATGATAGCATCGCACATCACCTTCGTTTCAACAATAAGGGCGTCCCCCCAAAAATGACAAATTTGATCATAAAAGCAAATAAATCTGTGAAACATTTTCTTGTGATGAATATATTGATTCAGATATTTAATACCCTATGATATTTGCCTAGATTGTTCCAAGTAATTATCTAAACAAAAAAGAGAAATTTTAAACTCAAATGCTAGAATATTCGAATCCTTCTGTTCCGTTCCAATCCGTCCCGTCACGTTGAGCCCATCAAAAATTACGTTTCTGATCAGTAGTGTTTGACGTTCACAGGACCAACGGAAATTGGGTCCAAAACCACATGAATCTACTTAGGACGTTTTTAATTCTCTTTCGTTAACTCACTGGTTCTTAATCCATGGGTCGCAACCCAAACCTAGGTCGCTTGTTGTTTTGAGTTGACCCACTCAAAACATAAACAAGGTCAAATTTGAAAACAAGGTCAAATTTGAAAATTTTAAATTACACATTAAAATCGTTTTTCGTTTTGCATTTAATCGGTTGCGAGGCTAACATGCAAACCTAATTTGGGTCGCCGCCTCGAAAGTTAAAGAACAACTGCAAGTTTATCTAATCGACCAATCTCAGAGGCACATACAGTTCAGAGGATGTTACTCAATGACCATATCTATGTCTTAAGCGATAGTCATTTGCCTGATCTCTAAACCGGTGCAAAGTACTTCTGAAAATCACGTCTTTGTTACTAATAGGTGTACATGAACATCTTCTAGACAGTTTATTTGCTTATTAACTGATTGGGCCCTGAGATAGCCTGATGTATTCGCATCCGCCATTGGTATTGTGCACAAATACGTAACTAGCTGAGAATTTACCCAGGCCTTGACGTCCCACAACACGGTGCAAATAGGGGTTTTGAAAGTGCATCCGGCGTTAAAAACGAAACATTGTTCGCCGTTACATAGCTTTCCAACCGTTCTAGTCCTATTCTATTCAACCTATAAACCGCACGAATATGCCATTGGCAGCCTTGCGGGTAGGCTAACAAAACAACAAACGCGGATTTGGGATGCTAATTTTTACCGCATCGAGTGGAACGGGACAAGTTATCAATGCCTATAACGATAATTAGCCGTATATCCTGATGTTTTTGACAATGCATATCAGACATTTGTGTCTACATCCTCAAAATACTGGCATTAAACGCCAATGAGATGTCACTAAACGGAGAAATATCGATCTAAAATTTGGAACTGAAAAGTATCTCGTTTCTCGCTAAGAGTTCTTCCAGATACAGAATTATAACTATATGGGTACTGAAGGCTGATTGATACAATATGATGTTTCCTAACGTGTCACAAAGCGAGACACGCAGCACATGGGCGCTTTATTTATATTCAGAATGCTCTTCACGATGCACGTGCTTTCTAGTAAACATGATGTTTTTTGCGTGCTACACATGGCGACAATCTGAAACATGATATGAATACTTGAAATTTGTTTGTTGTTTCGGTCGTGCTTTATCCAAGCCTTAAACTTTTATTGCTTAACACTTCACATGATATTTTATAGTTTCTTATAAAATCACTAGACAAAGAATATTTGGATTCTAGCGCAAATTAAATGATGATATCATCTGGTTTTCTTATTTTTCCCCAACAAACTGACATAAAGATATATGGCTTCCAGTTAATCATTTGTCCCAATCGAGCCACGCGTTCACAGGACCCCGCGCGTTAGTATAGAGAAAAAGTAATTTTAAAGTGATGGATGAAAAGTTTAAGTTCAATATCATATCAAACTTACTAAAAAGTTTGTTTCCAAATGCCGCACTTACGGGAGGGGGATGTGCGCGTAAATCCATTGGGCCCCGCAAAAATGACCCAAATAGGACCACGCGTTTGCTAAGGCCGTTCCTGTATCTAATCACATTTTTGACTTCTGAAACTCTTTTGCTCTGAGCACTTGTGCTTCTGCTCGACTGCAACATTATTTATATTCTTTCCTAGATAACGCTTCATTAGGGTTTCTGAGGAATCAAAGGCATGCCAGTGTTCTTCATTGATTCTGCCAACTAGAGAGAAATGAGATTGAAAGTTAAGACGAACTGAATCTGGTTAAAATTTTCCTTGTATTGTACTAAAAAAGTCGCGATTTCCATAACTGGTACGTCATAGGTTTGCTTCACTAGATGTTTTCTTTGTCAGGGCATATCCTTCTCGCTCTTTGTGCCTGGCTAAAGAGGATGTTTTGAATGTCTATTTGTCAGTGCATAGCCTTCTCACCCTTTGTGTCTGGCTAAAAGGGATGTTTCGAATGTTTTTGGGTGGCAACTGGAGGGGAGCATGTATTGATGTTTGTCTGATGGTTTTGAGTATATGTCAGTGTGTAGTTTGTTTCTAATGAGTTTTTGTTGGTGTTTCCAAAATCACATGGTATGTATTTTATATTTATGCCCGAACGTGATTGAATGATTGATTCAGTTTGCTTTATTAACAATAAAATTGTCCAGATTCTCCTTCCCATGGTGTCTCTTCATGAGGCAGATAAACTAAGAGTATGACTTTCAGTTTGTCCAAGAAAATATTTGCATTCGACGGGGATATCTTTGTGCCATCAAGCTACAGTTACATTGCAGTTTGTGCTTACCAGTGAGTTCGAAGTAATCAAATTTGGTATTAGTTCCAGTAGTTTCACAAAACAGAAAGTTGGTGGTTTCTTTATTGGTCTATTTACCATTATTATGTCTCGCATGCTTTTATTATCTTCTTGCGAGATATTGCAGGAAACGGAAGTTACTGCCATTCATACAATCAGATTATTGGGACCGCTCAGGTGGCCTAAGTGGTTAGAACGCCCGACTCGGATGCGGGAGGTCGCGGATTCGAACTCCAAAGACGTACAAAAATGGTACTAGCAGTTGCCTCGCTTGGCGCTCAGCATAAAGAGGTTAGTGTTAGGACTAGTCGAACTGGTGTCAGGATAATGTGACTGGGTGGAACATCATGACACGTGTCTGCGACATGATGCCTCAGTGCTAAACATTACTATTAACTGCCACACTGCAGACATCGTAGCGATACGACTAAAAAAATTGTTAAGGCAAGGTTTAAAATTCAAATCACACACAGTCAGAGTATTGGTAGCAACGGCAAACTGTTTTCACTTTTAACAAGAAAAACAGCGGTGTAATGATGGCAAGAGAGGAGTTTTAACATGTGCTGTTTCATATGAAAGCTGCGGCATACGTGCATTTTTCCGTTGAGTGACCATTTGAAGAAATTATTGGTTTGCCACTATTTCCAGGTAAGGAAAGAAGGTAAATTCGATTTTCCCTTGGATTCTTTGGAATATGGTGTTCTATTATAATTATTTTCACATAGGTTTCACTCTTCAAACATTTTACTTAGAACAGCCGGGACAACCTCTTGTGTGTTCTTTGCCTGGGTCATATACGAATTCTTTGTAAAATTTGTGATCGCTCCGTGCCGTTCTGCCTTACTTCGTAATCATTTTTGTTCATTATGACGATCGCAGAACCTCAGAGCCAATATTTGATGATGTCTGTTTCTTATGATTGTAGGCCAGAGAACTTGAGCATTTTTACTGGGGCATTTAGCAGTGTCACTTGTTACTGACACAATGATGTGTTCCTGAGTAGAATTTGAGCTGTTTCCGATTCTGAGGTTGTCGCAAAATAAAATAAAAGTTTCAATTTTCGATTCATTTCTTCATAGTCTTTCAAGAAGTAATAAAACTGTGAACATTGGCGAGCAATGTAATCTCGTACTAGAGTGTAGGTCACTTGGGGGAGACTTTTTCTGTCTGCGCTTTCTCCTTATTTCGTTTTGAAGATTTACTCTGTGATCCTGATTCTCACGGGCGTTATTATGGGGTGAGTATCCAGACCGTGCCGAATAAATCCATTTATTATGGGGTGGGTATCCAGACAGTGCCGAATAAATGCATTTATTATAGGGTGGGTATCGAGACCGTGCCGAATAAATGTATTTATTATGGGGTGGGTATCCAGATCGTGTCGAATAAATGCATTTATTATGGGGTGGGTATCCAGATCGTGTCGAATAAATGCATTTATTATGGGGTGGGTATCCAGATCGTGTCGAATAAATGCATTCTCTCTGTTTTTAAGATTTGTGACAATCCTTTAACATGCTGTTTACAATGTTGTTGAAGACTGTTCTGATTAGAGACAGGTGCCGTATCAGTTTTCAATATATAACTAGAAAGAATATGTCTAGAAAGTATATATATATATATATATATATATATATATATATATATATATATATATATATATATATATATATATATATATATATATATATATATATATATATATATATATATATATATATATATATATATATTATATGGGGGGTCCTTCTAGATCTATTGGATGGACAGACCGATGATCGAGTTTGTCATCTCGATTCTTTCTAGATTACTGACCAGTCTGATGGTCGAGTTTCATGAGAAATTGACCAGATCGATGGTCGAGTTTCCAGAGCAATTTACCAGATCGATGGTCGAGTTAGTCATCTTGATTTTTTCTAGATCTATTGACCAGTCTGATGGTCGAATTTCATGATCTATTGACCAGAACGATGGTCGAGTTTGACATATCAAGTCGTTCCAATTTCTTTTGAGAATCTTTTTAGTCGACTGTAGTATGCCACAAAGTAAATTAACTTGTTAAAATGTCCTTTATATAAGTGGAAATTCTCAAATATAGCCATTTTTGACATAGTATCACTGACTAATTGCAGTCGAGTAGTCGAGTCTGTTAGTGACCTCTTCGGCTTCCATTTTGTTTTTCTCCTTGGTTACATTATTGTCGTATCGGCTCGTGTGTGTGTGTGTGTGTGTGTGTGTGTAAAAGGCGCGAAACGGGGACATCAGTGTGAATACACACCAACAGACCGGGGACACACCTCGAAAAGGGGACGTCCCCGTTTTGTAATGTTGGCTTAAATGGAATGCCAAGGCCTTATTTAATGATACAAACCTTTAAAAAAAGCGTATCTGAGCATGTCCCCATTTTGTTGCTATTTTTTCACATCATGCTATGCACAACAATACACACGTCCCACTCGACTCAAAACCTCGTTTATATCAGTCGGAAAACTGCGTCCCCGTTTACGCGGTAAAAATTCACACTGTTGTGCTGTCGGATTGCGCACTTTGCTTCCGAATTACTTACTGACCGAAGATGGCGTCACGAAGAGCTAACAGGATTTAAATCATTTATAAAAACATAGACAAGTATATATGATATATTTTATATTTTAACACAGATAGCAATATCGATATACATGTTTATTAATGGGTAGTCCAACGTTCATAACACATTTAGCTAAATTATATCGGGAACCAAGATAATTGAATCAAATATTTCATGCAGATATTATGCACGGTTTTTACGATGGACAAGAGATTCTAGCATTTCATCTGTGCTTGTATATTTTATCTCCTATTTAACTCTGAGCCATGAACATTTGGATAAGAAATACACTGGAAAATATTAGCATTGATTTTAGTTCATTCAAATGTGGTTAGAAGCATAATAACGAACAGTCTACATTATACCCAAAACGTTATACCATTTCTTTCCTACAATTAATCGCATTAGAGGTAAATCCGACAAGTTAAGATTGAGCCAATAGGAAATAAAAATAGCTTGTGTGAGTGCTTGTACATGGCACCAGTCACGACGCTGAAAATACAAGATTTTATACTCAAATTTAGTGTTTCTCAATATATCAAAAAAACGTGCATGCTGACTGAAAAATAAATAATGTGAAAGAAAACAATCATATACATTTGTTTGTCTCAGAGGTGAATTATCAAATATTTCACATTCTGTTATCATTTCGTCAGAACCTTTGTACATTCTCTCTCTCTCGGCCTCTTGGCTTTGTTACTTTTGTCTGCCGTTCCTTCTTCTTGCTAGCTTCATTTCTTTCTGGCCGTAAGTCCCTTACTTTCCCCTTTTTCTATGGACCCGATGATAATAGTCTTCAATTTGTCTCTAATTAATCAATGACCACAAATACGCAACATTAAATTTACAACTGAATTCACTAAAGGAAAGGCAGAACAGTAATAAGGTTACATACAAAAGGTCTCTTTAGTGAACGAATGAAACAAACTATAATAATATCCTCTAATTAATGCATGACCACCAATATCACAACTACACATTTCTCCTTAATACATTTCAGGAATAGCGCCGGTACTTAACTACAATAACATGCAAATCACAACTCAAACACCAAATACCGGGAACTATTTTCCTACGCTACCTTAAGTCAGTCAAATCGATTTTAAGCCTCATTTCGCCTGTAAATCTACACCATATTTACCATCATAGTAAGAATAAAAGGCGTCTCCAGATAACGGGACAGTCTCGATCATTCAATTGTACGATTTACCAGTCTCTATCATGAATACTGCACATGGCATCACACAATCAATCCACACAATTAGATTTTAATAGGGACTATTTGTCGATAGGACACTTGTGCGGCTCTGACCTGAGCTCACTAAAACTAAATCATGACATCATACAAAAATAAACTATTGGTGTGTTTCATATTGAAGAGATCTTATCATGCATTTGCTTATTAATGAAGGGGATTGCACTAAAGTGGCAAAGTTTTGTACAACAAAGTTAAAAATGTGTTATTGTGTGGGACATTTTAAATTCTAAACCGTATTCTTGAAAATAAAATGATTTAACTGAAGATTGGCATGCAGATCTTTGATTATTTCATTTTAGAAAAAGGGATACATTTTTTGTATGTTCACACAATTCTGACAATTCAACTTCTCCAAACTCCTTAACACATTTTACGTATATGTACAACAAACATTGTATAAAGATTCAACAGAATAATTTTAATTTAGTTTATTAATATGGATGGGAATTATGTGTATCAGGTGAGATTACTGCAGTATTTAGATTGAACTGATTTATATTTAGAATCAAAATACTTATTGAATGTCCCCTATTTGATTGTATAATTTGTAACACTGTGTATTTGTGTGTGTCCCCATTTGATTGTATAATTTCTAACACTGTGTATTTGTGTGTGTCCCCATTTGATTGTATAATTTCTAACACTGTGTATTTGTGTGTGTCCCCATTTGATTGTATAATTTCTAACACTGTGTATATGTGTGTGTCCCCATTTGATTGTATAATTTCTAACACTGTGTATATGTGTGTGTCCCCATTTGATTGTATAATTTCTAACACTGTGTATATGTGTGTGTCCCCATTTGATTGTATAATTTCTAACACTGTGTATTTGTGTGTGTCCCCATTTGATTGTATAATTTCTAACACTGTGTATATGTGTGTGTCCCCATTTGATTGTATAATTTCTAACACTGTGTATATGTGTGTGTCCCCATTTGATTGTATAATTTCTAACACTGTGTATTTGTGTGTGTCCCCATTTGATTGTATAATTTCTAACACTGTGTATTTGTGTGTGTGTCCCCATTTGATTGTATAATTTCTAACACTGTGTATTTGTGTGTGTGTCCCCGATCTGATAGTAAAGATTCTCATACAGTGTTTCTTGGAAATCAACCACAAATCAATTAGAAATGACATGTATGTATCTTTAAATAGATCTTTATCGCTCATAATTTGTTAAAATAAAAATATCCCCGTTTTTATGGTATAAATCATATGCCCCCGTTTTGTAGGTTTTACAAGAATGTGTGTGTGTGTGTGTGTGTGTGTGTGTGTGTGTGTGTGTGTGTGTGTGTGTGTGTGTTGGATTTTTAACATAACTGAGTCTGGTCGACTAGTCATAACACTAACCTCTTAAGGCTGAGCGCCAAGCGGGATAGCTGTTAGTACTATTTTTTTTAAGTCTTTAGTTTGACTCGGCCGGGGTTCGAACCCGCGACCTGACGCATCCTAGGCGGACGATCTAACCACTTAGGCCACTGGAGCGGTCCTGTCAGCTGCATACCGAAAAACAAATCACTTAAATAATGCATGTCTGTTTCATTAATCATATCACAATTAAATAGAGAATACAATAATTAATTAAAATAAAATAAAGGGAGAAAACAAACATGATATATTCCATGTTTCCTCTTTCATGAGGATTTTTTACTGCTTAAGTATGGTATAATGTCTGCATAACATGCCATTC
The DNA here is from genome assembly GCA_028554795.2 of Sinohyriopsis cumingii. Taxonomy (NCBI): domain Eukaryota; kingdom Metazoa; phylum Mollusca; class Bivalvia; order Unionida; family Unionidae; genus Sinohyriopsis; species Sinohyriopsis cumingii. The sequence continues at coordinate 99,987,206 of CM068840.1, read as the reverse complement.
TTCCAACCTTTTCAACCTGTATCCTGGAATATGAACAGAAATTCTGTGTCTTGACAGAATTTGAATACGTTTAATATATATGCACTTCCATGTATATACATTTTACAACATTGTATATTGTATCACGTTGTACTTGATGTTTGCATTGATTTAGAAGGCTTACCTTCCCCATTTAGTGTGTAATTCAATTTTATATTTGTTATTTTTACCTTCAGTTGGCACCATGTAGCCACTATTGTGCTGGTGTGCAGTAAAAGGGTTCTACATCCATAGTGTTTTTGATACAGGCAACAGACTGTCGGTATTGCATTGTCACCTCATGAATCAGATGACTTGTGTTCCAACTGTTCAGTTCACCTAGGTACTGAACTGTAAGGGGGCAGGGTCCAGTTTTTATGTACAAATTTAATGCCACAATCAGCGACCTAGTATAAAAAATCATAAAAAATCAAATACACAAGTGAGGTCAAAAAGGTCCATATTTTTAGATACCTATATTAAAACAAAGCATAAGAATAGTATTCACTTGACCAGAGAAGTCAATGGCAGTTCATAGCAGAAGAGGTTTATGCACCCCAACCCCTATTTTATACCTGCATTTTTCACATCCAAATGCCATTTTTGACAGCATGTAGTGCTCACAGTACAAACGCAAGCCCTTTCCCTGGATGGAAATTTTGAAAAACATTGTCTACTAAATAGTTTGATGCAATTCAGAATAGTTGTCATCCAAGCCGTTTTTGAGATACTCGGCTTGCCTTGAACCCACGTGTCTACTGCTATGGGAGGCTAGCTCTTCTCCCTAGCCAACTATTGGTATTTCACTATCAACATACTGCAGAGCAACTATGGAAGGTGTACATGACTGACATCAATTTCAAGAACAACACAAGCCCAAAACACCTAGTTCACAAATATATCCATATCTATAAATAGTAAACAATAATAGCTGAAAAAGTCACACCATAGCCTTAAGTTAAGAAATTTGCCAGGGGCCATTTTACGAAACTGGACCCTGCCACCTAAGTAATCGCATGTGTATACTAGCGTATTGTGGGAGAACTGGCTGTGATGCGAATACATCGATCGTCCATTTTGTTCTGGTCACAACGTTTGCAGAATCCCGAAGGTTCGTTGAAGACAGAGAAGAAGGGATTTGGCAAAGGTAGATAACAGATGAAGAGGGGAAAAAATAAAACACGGGGGATTGCTATTTTTAAATAGCCCTCACCACCAATAAAAGTTTGACTTTTTCAGTCTGATACAGTGGCTCTTCTTGATTAATCATTCCATGACGGCGCGCACTACCAATAAATTGGTGCAAGCCAGATAATTGCCTCGCAAGAAGGCCAAATTCTCAGACCTTTTGACAAATAACTGCTTTAGCCAATGGTTCAGTATGATGTTTGTAATCTATCTGGAATAAAGCAAGTACAAAATGTTTGGCAGTTGACGGCTTGACACTACACAGATTCTGAACCCTACGATTTGGTTTATACGCAAACGAGGATGTCGCGCAAACGAGTTTGAACAATCCGTTTGAGTGCATCTTAATTTATGGCTTCGAGTGAATAAGATTTATTAAGGCAAGTTGTTGTAGTTGATGTTGTTGTTGTTGTTGTAGGGTTTAACGCCATTTTTCAGCACACGATAGGCTATACATGTCGGTCAGTCTTAATGGTGGAGGAAGAACCCGGAAAACCCCCGGAAAGAACCACCGACCCACGAGAAGCTACTGGCAAGCTTTCTCACATACCCGCATTGGCCGAATCCGAGACTCGAACCCACGCAGACAGAGGTGAGATGGCAGTGATCCGTAACGGAGAGCGCTTTAGACCACTCGGCCACTCTCCCCCCACACCCCAATTAAGGCAAGAGAGAACACAATGTTTCTCTACCATAACCAGGAAATTGCTCTTTCTTGTGAGACTGGAGGTCGCATGAAAATGACGTGTTTTTAGTAAATATACATGCGGTGCAGAATCCATTAATTGTTTGAGTTTTTGTTTTTGCTTTTTGGGGGGTTGGGTTGTAACCCAGGAAAAGGTATGTTTAACAACATACCAGGGAATTAATGCCGCGTGAACTCGTATATTTGACACATGGATGTAACAGCATCAATGCACATCGTCCCATGGGCGCACGCACGACAGGGCGGTGTGGTCAAGTGCCCCCGCCCCGATTTTAACTTTATACATGTTTTGGCCTACATCAGTAAAACTTCACTGCTGACCGCTACATGTTTGTCCTCCCACCCCTTCCCCAACATAATTCTGCCTCGTCCAACATCGTTGCCTACTCAGTGTTATATTTGAAGTTGATTTGCTCCATATTTACAGAGAACACTGTTGGACGATAAAGATATGGGCGATACACATTTCTAATATTTAGTTTGTATATGAAAAAGTTAAAAAATTTGGGATAGTAACAATACCAACTCAGCCATCCGCTGTGGTGTTAAAATGTTTTATAAGTAAGTCGATTGTGACGTGTTTGGATTGTTACGGCTCTATTGTCTGAAATTAAGGAACAGAAAGAAGGAAACCCAACAAGTTTTGTCAAATTCATCAAATTATTTATTTCTATCAGTCACGAAGTGAATCTTTAAAAGGAACTTACAGTATTGTGAACTAAATCTCAAATAGTCTTAAAAGTTTATTCACAAGTCCAAAAGTAAAGTGAGTTCCGAATGAATTCCAATCTTTAATGTGCTGATGTACCAACAGACTTGATGCATCGCGATGATCCCGAAATAGCTTTTTTTTTATTCACAAGTCAATTAATACTTTAGTAATTCCAATCAATAATCTTTAAATAAACGATTCCTCTCAAATCATATCTAAACACAACTAAAATTAATCCCAAAAACTGATCCTAAGATACGAATGAATAATTTTGTTGATAATAACCTTATAGGAAAACCAAAGACAATAAAATGGCCAGAATGTGAGTCAGAAGTTTGTTTCCAGAATATTACCAAGGTTTCTAATTAAAACAAAAATACTAGATCTTCGGCTTAGATATCAGTAGACAACCTATTTATTACTTACAAACTTGACAAAAGGCAGGTACAAACTAAACATTTATCGTCAATAATGAACAAATGTCCAGGACATAATATATTTTAAATATAGATAATTTATAATATAATAGCCGAGTTGCAATAATAACAAAACAGCAGCAGCAGCAACAACAACAACAACAATAGCAATAATAATAATAACAATAATAATAATAATAATAATAATAATAATAATAATAATAATGAAAAAATTGGTGAGATTATTCTGGTAATTTTACAAAAGTAATCGTTGCTTAAGTGGCAAATCCCTAAACTCCTCATGTCTACTACCGATATCAGTCAGTTGTTGTTTATTCGAAAATTCAATGGGTTTATTAAACTCTTGCTTGGTAAACGTGTGAATAATTATGTCATAACATCTGCGCCTACTAAACATATCGAATGACGCGCCAGCCGCCGTATTTGTTAGACACATAGACAGTTTTCATTATGCAACATGTACATTCGCAATCATCCGATAATTTCTTTCTATTTAAAAAGTACTTTTATATTTAAAGTGGTTTTACACAAAATATTATGCTAATGAGTGGACGCTGTTTTTTAAGTTCGTCAATTTGAATAATTAAAACCTGGATTCACTTTCTGTAAGTATTTTCACCACAGAGCGTTTTATTTTATTTTCAAGGTTTCTCCTCATGGTTTGCCTTCTTCGCGAAAGTTGGTTGACAGTCAACGATTCAAAAGAAAATCGCTTATCAGATATCTCTGACTGAACGAGCATGGTTAGCCACGTGTCGCTGATCTAAATTGAAAAATAAAGATGTCTGAATACACCAAAACGTACGTTCGCGATAATTTGGAGAAGGCGCAGTATATATAAGACACTGCCGTATATGCACTTTACAAATATCGTACTTTACGAGCTTTTAAAATTAAGCTGCTATCATTAATTTCTAATATTTTACGTGCAACAGATCAGATGTATAGATTATTAAAGCGTATTTTTGCCAGATTTTATTAATCGTACCTAGTTCATAATCGCACAAGCAAAAACACTTTAAAAAAATTTAAGAAGATACAAAGGTGGGTGGGAGGCTTTCTAAAGGAATACGGTTGAACCAGTTACCATGAAATTGCCCAGACTGGTTTCATCTCTGGCTCCTGTAGTGAAGTGATCATTTGACGATCTTTCCCAATAGAGCACGTGCTCGCATAATTACTCCACACAATAGATAGGAACCATTGTGCTATGAAGCTATTTGCCGTTATTCTAGATGATATTAAAATATACCGTATATGGTCGTTTGTGGTACACTATCCAAAATACTTGTACTTTGATCTTGAAATGCAGTGGCGCATAACTTAGTTAAATATATCTCAAGGAAATTTAAATAAACAAAGAAACCAAGCACACTATGGTATGTTTGCCTTTAGTAGATCCGAGGATTTAAGAATTCTAAGAAGATCTTTCCTGCTTTAAAAAGAGTGGAACTGAAATGCTAACCGTGCGCTTGCATCGCACAAGGGCATGGAAACAGCTGCTTTTTGAAGTAGGACATCGACTAATATCCATATAAAGCTCAAACGTGTTTTCATAAACATGTGTTCACTGATGGCATTAACAAAGTCTTGCCGTTAGTCTAGTAGAGCAAACAAACAACAAACAAAACCGATTCAGATGTTGTACCGGATAATTTAACCATGTGGGATGACTCCAATCAAAGAAAAAGTCAGTTATTATGGTGAAATGATGTTGTCAAGAGTTTGTAAAGTGTAAATGAAAAGAACTGCAACAACAAACTGTGGAAGATAAACCATTCTAAATAAACAAAAAACATAACAAACTACGAGATCAAGGTAACAAATAAATGTGTTAAATTTCTACTATATATGTATATATATATATATATATGCGTGTGTGTGTGTGTATGTATGTATGTGTGTGTGTGTGTGTCAAAAAATATAAAACTTTGTTGTATAACCCAAACTGGCTACAAATGTTTGTGATTTACCCTCTCTCTCTCGTAGGTAATCTTAAGTAAATTGTACGATTTAGTAAACAGAGAAACAAATCCTTAACGTACATCATTTTTGGATGTACTCAGCTTGCCTTCGGCTGTTTTGCATACATGCATGGGTTGACTGTGTTGGGCAATTAGAGTCATGTGTTGTGCCCGATGTTTCAATACGGAAGCTGATCCGGGTTGGACTAGGCATTGAACCCCGTGAAACAGTCCATCAATATAACATTTTAGCTACGTAGTCTCCCGTCACCCTACATATAAATTGTTAAATCTGAATCACTTTTGAATTGAAATAATTATGTCATAATTAGTATAACATCGCGAACCCTTATCACTTACAGGAATTCTTCATCTTGGTCAACTTCTTTTGCTGTTAGTTTTTTTGCATTAGTAGTTTCATACAATGCGTTCGTAAATATATAGACTGTTTAAATGTGACATGGTTTTTGTGGTCCATTCCTGTGGCATATTATTTAGCGATACCTTATAAGCTGCTTGATAAAATGTACAAACATTATTAATGTAAGGGAGATAACTCTCAATAAAAGGTAAGGAGATGTATGTAATATTGGGAAACTAACATGCTGGTGTTATATACAGTCCCTAATTATTTTCGCAAATGCTGTTCGCAGTTTGTATATTGTACGCTCTGTATTGCACAAAGAACTTAAATAATCAACTATTTATTACATTCCGCCTGACAATTTACAGATTCCCAAATGACATTTTAACCATTTAAAAGGCGTTTTTAGTATTCCGGTCAGAATCACTAGTTTTGTGAGTAGAAAAGAAAACTTTTTTATAACATCCACTGTGTCTTTGCCAATTAACACGAGGTGACTAACCAGCGCGGGTCGAAATCTGAACCCTCGCTGATTCTCGTATTCATTATCTCATAATGTACGCTACAGTAATAGCGAGATCACTGTACGTTAGTGATCATTAAAGACTCACGGTACTAATGCTATTGAAGAATGGGAACCAGTACAGAAATGGGTGAAGATAAAACAGAGATATTATAAAAAATGGTACTAGCAGCTGCCTCGCCTGGCGCTCAGCATTTAAGAGGTTAGTGTTAGAACTAGTCGACCCGGTGTCAGGATATTGTGACTAGGTGGGACATGATGCTACGTCAAGATAGGTCTACCATGAGTATCCAGAAATTGAAAGTTACTGAATATTTAATATCATGGTGTTTGCGTAGGTTCATTATGGGGGCTGAATTAATACCTTTGAGTCCTGTATTAAACGTACACGTTTACTGGAATGTGTATATTTCCAGTATCCTTTCAGTGAATCTGTTACATTCAATTCTAGTTTTTTGGTTTCTTTTTCACTCCACGGTAAACGGTGATGGAAGTTATGAGAGTCCGAACTTGCCGACCATATAAGAAAATTTGTACCGGATCGGTGTGGGTCACATTCCCATCCGCGCGAGTTAAAAACATCGTTTGACTTGTTTGAAGGGGGTGGGGTGGGTGTTGTGAACAGTTTTGAGTTTTTACTGACAGAAAGTAAAGCCCATGATTCTTCTGTTGTGATATGGAACTTACTTCCACATTATGTGAACCAGATAGCAAGTTCAACGGCATTAATGTTGTTGTTATTGTTAAAACGCCATTTTTTTAAAAACACGATAGGCTATACATGGTGGCCAGTATAACTTGTGGAGGAAGAACCCAGGAAAACCCTGAGAAGAAACATTGACCCACGAGAATCTACTGACAAGCTTTCTCATGTACCCACACAATACTAATGTACATTTATACCAATTTAATAGTCCTTATCACATTTGAAAACTTAGTTTTACATGTTGTTTTGAAGTTAATGTGTTTTCATCGAAGTTTCATTTTTTTCTCTCGATTTGTCATGGAATTTATTTATTTATTAATTTATGATGATGATATGTCGACGACTACGACGATGATGATGACGACGACGATGATGATGACGATGTCGCGAATTTGGCTTGGATAAATAAAAGGTTTCAGATAAGGCCTATATACTAGTTGTGTGGAAAACGATATGATGCCTGAAGCTTTTGTCATCGATTATCAATCACCCTGCGCGATGATCACGATATACTGTTATACAATATGGCGGCAGCTGACGTCTTTTCATTCCGGCTGTTACATCCGTATTGTACCAAATAGTATTTCCATATGAAACATAAATATTTTTTTATTTTTAAAACAGTGTTTACCCAGATAGAAGTTTTGCAAATGCTTTGCGTAATTTTCAGATTTCACTTTAAAAAAAATTAAATTCGAGTGTTCTACTACTGGGATCTTGCGAATGAAACAGGGGCATTATTTGAAGTCGGTATGAGGCTAGAGTTAGATTGCGATAACAACAAATATTAAAATAAATAAATAAATAAATAAATAAATAAATTCAACGCATTAATATTCTAATTTAAAGTATATTGTCAATGGACTGAAAACATGCACTACACTTGTGTTTAAAAAATATATATTGATTATTTAAACAGTTCGTTCAACTTTACTGGCAACTTGTTTGCCCGTATATGATTCAGCCATTCTGCCTATATCTTTCTCTTTATAACAATATCCAGGAGAGAAAATCTCTGTCAGATATATATTACCCCCCACCCCCCAAAAAAAGAAAATAATTCATTTGACAAAATATTTCCTGCTAATTATTCTATCTAGATCGATCAGTACTTAATTATGATTCATTTAGTGTAAACTTCATTTATAAAAACGGTTGTAGAGGATTCAATATGTTACCTTAGTGCATTTTGCTTTTAAATACTTTCTTGATTTTCAATGTGTTTTCCGAAACTTTCTTCTTCACTAAAAAAAAAATCCGTACAGTACTGTAGAGTTGTTATGTTTTAACTACCGATATTGCCCAGGTATAATCCGCTTTCTTTCATAAAAAAAAAAAAAAAAAAAAAAAAAAAAACGCTCGTAGTCGACGAACTAACTACGTTTTGCGTCGAAAGAAACTGTGACATTGTTACAAACGTCGCTTATCCCAAATCTGTTATGTAAAGTATATTTTTGTTACAGAACCTTGAATTTTGATCGTCCATCTTTTATTTGTTTTACGAGCAAATTTTTTTAAATTCATGCTTGCTCACCATTTTTTTGCTGAGTAACAGTCCCCTCTTGAGTCTCAATCGTCATGTTAAACGCAATGGTTTATATTACGTCATTCTGTGTTTCCATTCACAAATGAGAAGTACAAATTTAATTGTAAAATATAGCACCCGCACTCTGATTTTGGTAATATTTTGTTATCATAATAAAAACTTTGTACAAATTATATAATAACGAAATTACTCCGTAAGTATTGAAAACTCGTTCAATATCATAGAATGCCCTAGTTCAGACTTCGTAAATACTTAGTAGCCAGATTGCCAACATTGTATACTTATATTAGCAATGATACTAAACTAAGTATTGAGTTATACTAGTTTAAAATAAGGAAAATAACTGTTTTGAATTATTAAAATACCATATTTAATCTATTTGGTAATTTGGAAAACAGTACATAGTGCGCCAGTTTCTATTTTTATTTTTTAAAACCAGTGAATACACATATTTGTTTTCTGTAATAATAAAGTTACATTTGAGAAAATAGTATATACAACCATAAAAACAAACACTGCAATCGTCATTGCAAAGAAATAAAGAGATGCGCATTGGAGAATCATTTGTCCACAATGATTCGTTACTGTTTGACACACGTACCGCTTCTGGTTTGTCATTTCGAGACATCGTGCCCATTGGGCATGCAGTTTATGACCACTGGCCTTATCCATTATATAATGCACAGTTGTTGTCGAGCCATATCGTTTTTTTAGATTGTTTTATGCAAAGGTTATATAATTACAACATAGAAAGATCCAAACAAGGAATTGGAATGAAAGTGAAAAAATTAGTATGTATGTATGTATGTATGTATGTATGTATGTATGTATGTATGTATGTATGTATGTATGTATGTATGTATGTATGTATGTATGTATGTTGTTTGTTTGTAATTACAACATAGAAAGATCCAAACAAGGAATTGGAATGAAAGTGAAAAATTAGTACATATGTATGTATGTATGTATGTATGTATGTATGTATGCATGCATGCATGCATGCATGCATGCATGCATGCATGCATGCATGTATGTATGTATGTATGTATGTATGTATGTATGTATGTATGTATGTATGTATGTATGTATGTATGTATTGTTATATATATTTGATTTAATTTAATTGTTTGTTTGCTAGTTTTAACTTTTTTAATTCCGATACATTCTATCTTAATGTAACTTTTCGTTTTTATTGGATTGGATATTGTCCAGAATAGAGTTCAGTTCTGACTGATTTTTTTTAAAATTGTGACGTAAACAACTTTATTGAGACATTGTATCTAATGCTGACATAGTTCCTGATCTTGATTCAGAAATAGTGTAAGTTCTAGTAACAAACTTTTTTAAAATTTAAAAAAAAATCTTTCCCAGAGTAAAAATCATTGATTTCAGTTAAGGCATACTGGAAGTATGTGATGTTTGGCTTATAAAAAGCTTCTATTTTATTCTAGAAAGATGACCATGTGACCCTCATCCGGGCATCTGTTTTGCGTTGTAGTTATACTTATTACTGATATGTTTTAGAAAGAATTGTGATTCGTACCTTAACACTTTGAGATGTCCAGGTGTTTTATGTTGTGTTCAGTTTTGGGCTAACTATTGTATTTTCTTCAAATTATTTGGATTTCAAGTAATTGTTTTACTTGGAAATACTAGTGCTCTAAATCAATTCTAGGACAACGACATTTATCGAAATTTATATAGAATTAAAAAACTCGGAAATATATTTTCTGTGAATCAACAAGAGACTAATGACACTGCAGCACTTCACAGGTTACAACAGACGTCATCGTCTTCCATTTTGGATTTCATTGGGATTCAAACTCAGTTTCATTTAGGACCTTTTAATAATAGGACTTATATTTTTAAATTCTTGGATTACTTTTGGATTTGATTCGTAAAACCGTATGTTCTTTTTTTCTCATTTTTACCTTTATTTTCTAGGGAAATAAATTATTTCTTAAATTTTGCAAAGCTTTTTGTATTCACTTTTTCTTGCTACTTTCTATAAGAGCCTCAACACGCAACAGTATGTATGTATGTATATATGTATATATGTATGTATGTATGTATGTATGTATGTATGTATGTATGTATGTATGTATGCATGGATGGATGGATGGATGGATGGATGGATGGATGGATAGATGGATGCATGCATGCATGCATGCATGTATGTATGTATGTATGTATGGATGGATGGATGGATGGATAGATGGATGCATGCATGCATGCATGTATGTATGTATGTATGGCCTTTTGCTGGATTGATGAATGAATGCATTCATGCATGCATGTATGTATGTATGTATGTATGTATGTATGGCGTTCTGTTGGATGGATGAATGAATGCATGCATGCACGCACGCACATGTGCATGCATGAAAGGGCGCACGGACGGACATATAGACTGATGGATGGAAACATGTATAACATCTTAAGTCCAAAATAAAATTATACTGTTAAAAGTTCAGTTCCAAAAATGAAATTTAAAAAATTACAAAAACTTAGTGTAAACCACAAGACACAATGTAAACGATGTCATATTCATTAAACGTTATATAAATTGAAAAGTATACAAAATAAAAGCTGCAAATTAAAGACAAATTTGAAAAGGTCGAAGTGCGGTGTCAAAACATTCTCATATAAACGTAGTATTAAAAAGTCCAGCTCTGGTGATATGTCAATCGAGAGTTTCTTAACTGAGCTGTTTCGCATCACAAAGCTTCTGTCTCACATTGCGGAAGCCAGTACACCAGATTGTGTTCTACCTTCAGTAAAATTGTTATGGTACGCACTCCAGTCGAGGTTTTCCCATCAGCATGCACGCATGAAGAAGTTAATTGTTTCCTATATATACCCATCAGGAATCAAGTATGAAATAGGCAGGTTATTTTGCATACACCCATCAGGATGGAAGCATGAAACAGGTACTTACGTCCTATATACCTACCAGGATGCATGAAGGACGCAGGTCCGTGTATCCTACCCACCTATTAGGATGTATGCATTTTGAAACAGGTACGTGTGTCTTATACAAAAACGGCAAAATACCGATTCATCTTTTGAAATTTGTGTAGTGTGACAGATGCTACGCTCAAGTGATGCGTTGATGTTCTCAATCCGTGGAGTTTTCACTTGACGTATTTTTCAAAGTATGTATTGCAACCCAGTTTATGTAATATCTGACGTCACTACTTCGAATGTCTAATTCATGGACTGATAACTGCATGACATCTTTGTATGTCTTGCTATTAAATATCCATTTATACTATCATGACTAGGCAGACGACAGAACAGAATATATTTTCCAGATCGAATGAGCACATTATGTTTCAGTAACGTTTGGGAAGTTAACGGCATGTAAAATATAATTTTGTTTGCAAGGTTGAGGAATGTGAGGGAGAATTCTAATTTTGTATTAAATTGCCAAAAGAACTAATCACGTAATACAATTTTGTCACGTTAGTTTTGTCACTTTGACGCATTCACCAGGTAATTTATTATAAACTGAATAAATAAGTTGAATTAGACTTCTTTATCATTGATTCTTCGGGAACGTTTCATCGAAGTAAGATATCAATGTTCTTTTATATGCAAAAACAACGAAATTATCTAGCATACATACATACATACATACATACATACATACATACATACATAATACATACAAACATACATACATACATACATACATGCATACGTACGTACATACATACATACATACATACATACATACATACATACATACATACATACATGTACATATACATATACATATACATACACATACATACATACTTACATACATACATACATACATACATACATACATACATACATACATACATACATACATACATACATACATTCATACATACATACATACATACATACATACATACATACATACATACATACACACATACACACATACATACAGACGGACAGACAGACAGACAGACAGACATTCATGTGATCCAATACAGTGTGTAACGGTCCTACGTCTTGATCACTACAATAATTTCAGGTCGACATCATCTTAAAAATGTTTTGCAAAATATATTTTTTGATTTCATTGAAAAGAGACTATGTCCAACACAAATTCCGGTCTGCATTTTTCAAAATAATCACATAGTCCAATTTGCATTTTTCAAAATCATCACAGGAGCCAGTTTTCATTTTTTAAATCATCACATGGTCCCGTTTTCATTTTTCAAATCATTACATAGTCCACTTTGCATTTTTCAAATCATGACATGGTCCAGTTTGCATTTTGATAATAACATGAAGAGAATACACTAGAGAAGAAAACTGGCAATAACCATTGAACAGGCTAATGAATTAAATCACTTTTTTTTTGTAGAAATAGTTAATTGTGGAACATGATTCGGCAGTATCAGTGAAGATGGCGACTTATCACCAGGCGTTTCTTATTTAGCTGGCCTCGAAAGTACATCACCCATTTTTTCTTCTTCTTCGTTCTGCCTATTGAACTACATACCCAAAAAAAAATGCTCCCGACAGGTGGAAGTTATAAGTATTAGAGAAGTCTGCAAGTTTGCACCATTTTTGCTGGCTGTATTAGTGAAGTCTCAATGGTATTAAAATAGTATGAACCAGTTCGCACCATCTTTACTGGCTGTATTAGTGACGTCTCAGTGGTATTAAAATAGTATGAATAAGTTTGCACCATTTTTACTGGCTGTATTAGCGAAGTCTCAATGGTATTAAAATAGTATGAACCAGTTCGCACCATTTTTACTTGCTGTATTAGTGAAGTTTCAATGGCATTAAAATAGCATGAATAAGTTTGCACCATTTTTACTGGCTGTATTAGCGAAGTCTCAATGGTATTAAAATAGTATGAACCAGTTCGCACCATTTTTACTGGCTGTATTAGTGAAGTTTCAATGGCATTAAAATAGTATAAATAAGTTTGCGCCATTTTTACTGGCTGTATTAGTGACGTCTCAATGGCATTAAAATAGTATGAATAAGTTTGCGGACAATTTTTACAAGCTGTATTAGTGACGTTTGAATGGTATTACAAAAGTATTAACCAGTTCGCACCATTTACTGGCAGTATTAGCGAAGTCCTAATGGTATTAAAATAGTAAGAATAAGTTTGCACCATTTTTACTGGCTGTATTAATGAAGTTCCAATGGCATTAAAATAGTATGCATAAGTTTGCACCATTTTTACTGGCTGTATTAGTGACGTCTCAATGGTATTACAAAAGTATTAACCAGTTCGCACCATTTTTACTGGCTGTATTAGCGACGTCTCGATGGTATTAAAATAGTATGAACCAGTTCGCACCATTTTTACTGCTGTATCAGTGAAGTCCCAATGGTACTAAAATAGGATAAATAAGTTTGCACCATTTGTACTGGCTGTATTAACGAAGACCTAATGGTATTACAATAGTATGAATAAGTGTGCACTATTTTAATAGCTGTATTGGTGAAGTCCCAATGGTATTAAAATAGTATTAATAAGTTTGCACCATTTTTACTGGCTGTATTAGTGAAGTCTCACTAGTATTGAAATAGTATGAGCCAGTTCGCACTATTTTTGCTGGCTGTATTAGCGAAGTCTCAATGGTATTAAAATAGTATGAACCAGTTCGCACCATTTTTACTGGCTGTATTGGTGAAGTCCCAATGGTATTAAAATAGTATAAATAAGTTTGCACCATTTTTACTGGCTGTATTAGCGAAGTCCCAATGGTATTAAAATAGTATGAATAAGTTGGTGCCATTTGTAATGGCTGTATTGGGGAAGTCCCAACGTTATAAAAATGGTGTGAATACGTTTGCACCATTTTTACTGGCTGTATTAGTGAAGTCCCAATGGTATTAAAATAGTATGAATAAGTTTGCACCATTTTTACTGGCTGTATTAGTGAAGTCTCACTAGTATTAAAATAGTATAAGCCAGTTCGCACCATTTTTACTGGCTGTATTAGCGAAGATTCAATGGTATTAAAATAGTATGAACCAGTTCGCACCATGTTTACTGGCTGTATTGGTGAAGTCCCAATGGTATTAAAATAGTATATATAAGGTTGCACCATTCGTACTGGCTGTATTGGATAAGTCCCAATGGTATTAAAATAGTATAAATAAGGTTGCACCATTCGTACTGGGTGTATTGGATAATTCCCAATGGTATTAAAATAGTATGAATAAGTTTGCACCATTTTACTGGCTGTATTAGCGAAGTCCCAATGGTATTAAAATAGTATGAATAAGTTGGTACCATTTGTAATGGCTGTATTGGGGAAGTCCCAACGTTATAAAAATGGTGTGAATACGTTTGCACCATTTTTACTGGCTGTATTAGTGAAGTCCCAATGGTATTAAAATAGTATGAATAAGTTTGCACCATTTTTACTGGCTGTATTGTTGAAGTCCCAACGTTATAAAAATAGTGTGAATACGTTTGCACCATTTTTACTGGCTCTATTAGTGTAGTCCCAATGGTATCAAAAAGTTTGAACCAGTTTACACTTAAGGTGACAAAGGATATAATTTGTAGAAATTCGAAATTATGAAATGTTAATGTTTCAGGGAGAGGGGGACTTTTCGGGCATTTCTAAAACAACTTCAACGTCGCGGTCATATTAAAACCGCTAGATTTAAATAAGATCGTATTCTACTCTAGATTTTAGTAAATTCCGAAGACAGAGTGTCGTTGGATAATTAAAGTTTCAATCCCTAAAATGTGTGGTCATTTATACCAACATGTATTTCAGAGGGAATAGCCACTTCATATTCTATACATACCCAACGCCAATAACAGCTGCAATAACGAGATTAAGAAATGTTGTTCAATGAACGAAAATTAAACTTCACCCATCTTTACTACAGGTGTATATGAGAAAAAGGAATATTCACATATTTGTCTACAGCCAAAGATCATAGAGTAGGATAAAAAACCTTGAATGTTATTGGTAGCTTTTATTCTGTGTGTCCACATCAGCAAAATTTAGCAAATACGTGCGGACAAAGTTTCTTTGAATCTATGCGTGAAACATAAAAATGATTCAAGGCTATCCTTAATTTATTCTAAGATTTCAAACCAAAAAAATGATAATTAAAATAAACAACAGCAAAAAAAAAATACAATTTTATGTATTATCATTTGTGGTGGAGACTAAACCGAGCATTGATTTTGTGTAACAGATTGTGTGGATCATTGATTCAGAGTTTTCTGTGGGACATTGCCAGTAGGCATGTATGTTTTATGCATATAGGCAGGGAGCAAGGGGAGAGGGATGAAATTGATAGTGACGTGTCTTGATAAGTACGTAAATGTTAAACATAAATAGAGGCCGTGATACATGTTGGGGTCTATAACATAAATAAAGGGCGTTATAGATGTTGAGGCCTGTTACGGAAATAGAGGCCGTGATGCACATTGAGGCTTTTACGTAAATAGTGGCCGTGAATAATACTGAGGTCTATCAATTAAAATAGACTGCGTGATAGATGTTGAGGTCTGTAATACAAATTGTGGCCGTAATTAACATTGAGGTCCATAACATAAATATAGGAAGTGATTAATAGTGAGGTTTACAATATAAATACAGGCCGTGATAGACTTTGATATATATACCATAATTACGGCTATGATAGATGTTGAGTACTGTAGTATAAATATGTTCAGTGATAAACGTTGAAGTTTATAACATAAACTGAAGCCGTGAATAGTATTGAAGTCTATAGCATAACAATAGAGGCAGTGATTAATATTGAGGTCTATAACCTAAATAGAGGCAGTGATTAATATTGAGGTCTATAACCTAAATAGAGGCAGTGATTAATATTGAGGTCTATAACCTAAATAAAGACCGTGATAGATGTTGAGTATATAACACAAATATTTGCAATGACAGACGTTTAGGACTATAGCATTACTAGAGGCAGTGATACACGTTGAGACCTGTATCAGAAATAGACCCCGTGAATAATATTTAGTTCTATCAATTAAAATAGAGGCCGTGATAGACGTTGAGGTCTGTAACACAAATAGAGGCCGTGACTTGAGGTCGATAACATAAATATAGGCCGTTATATAAGTTGAGGTTTATAGCATAAATAGCAGCCGTAGTAGATGTTGTGGTATATAACATAAATAGAGACTGTGATTAATACTGAGGTATATAACAAATAGAATCAGTGATTAATATTGAGGTCTGAATCATCAAAAGTCCGTGTTATACTCTGAGGTTTATACAAAAGTATGTGCAGTGATAGAAGTTTAGGTCCATAACATAAATAGAGACTATGAATAATACTGAGGTCCATAAAATAAGTAGAGGCAGTGATTAATATTGAGGTCTGAATCATTAAAAGTCCATGTTATACGTTGAGGTTTATACAAAAGTATGTGCAGTGATAGAAGTTTAGGTCTATAACATAAATAGAGACTATGAATAATACTGAGGTCCATAAAATAAGTAGAGGCAGTGATTAATATTGAGGTCTAAAGCATAAACAAAGTCTTCAATTAATGTCGAACTCTTTAATATAAATAGAGGCCGTGATAGATACTGAGGTCTATGGCATAAATAGAATATGTGATAAATATAGAAATCTATTTTATCAATGAAACCAAAAACAGAATCAGGGACACAAGGTCCAGTATTTCCATAGTTAGTTACTCCTCCAGCATTTCCATAGTTAATGACGTTTCCAGCATTTCCATCGGTAATTACTTTTCCAGACTTACTATAGTTAATTACTTTTCCAACATTTCCATCGGTAATTACTGTTCCAGCCTTACCATTGTTTATTACTTTTCCAACATTTCCATAGTTAATTACGTTTCCAGCATTTCCATAGGTAATTACTTTTCCAGCCGTATCATAGTTAATTACTTTTCCAACATTTTCATCGGTAATTACTTTCCAGCCTTACCATAGTTGATTACTTTTCCAGCATTTCCATCGGTAAATACTTTTCCAGCCTTACCATAGTTAATTACTTTTCCAGCATTTTCATAGTTACTTTTCATTTTCAATACAATCTATTTTAATTTAAGACTTCTCTTCTGATATGGTCTTAAGTCTTTAGTTTATACACAAAATTAAGTTGCAGTTGCTATCCATGGCTCTATTTGTACATATTTTGATGCTTTTCTTCCTTTTGGATTGAGTATTTCCATTTCTACTATGTCAGTTTGACAGATGTGACATTGAAGCAAAATGATTTATTATTTTTTAACTGTTCGATTTGTATTATTTTTTAAAATGTTTCTTTAACTGCATGGATACACTAGCATAATTTAATTTTAAACATTCACATTGCATAACTTTGCATTTGTATTTGTTTGTCAAAATATATTTCCATCACATCTATTTTAACTTCTTTTCATATTATGTAGGATCAAGCATTTGTCATGTAAAAACATAAAGAGTAACGTTGCTTAAAACATGGCATGGACTAGATTTCTCAACTTAACTTTGGACTTAAAAAGTTAAGTAAAAAGAAATCAAGCAATTTGATTGGCTGAAATTTAAATCTGACTTGAAATCAAGCACTTTTATCGGCTGAAATTTAAATCTGACTTGAAATCAATCAGTTTTATTGACTGAAATTTAAATCTGACTTGAAATCAAGCAATTTTATTGGCTGAAATTTAAATCTGACTTGAAAATAATCAATTTTATTGACTGAAATTTAAATCTGACTTGAAATCAAGCAGATTTATTGGTTGACATTTAAATCTGACTTGAAATCAAGCAGATTTATTGGCTGACGTTTAAATCAGACTTGAAATCAAGGAGATTTATTGGCTGAAATTTAAATCTGACTTGAAAATAATCAATTTTATTGGCTGACATTTAAATTTGACTTGAGTCTTAGGTTAACAGTAAGACCGATGTTGATGAATTTTGGTCACATAATTATAATGCAATTTTAGGTATTTGACAAATCGTACCGACTTTGATAATGAGGACAACGTACGTTTTCTCATTACATTATATAAATATATTAACCAAGTAAACCCTATATAAGTCAGTTCTAGTATTAGCACCACTATTCTATGCCTGAATATAGCGAGATCGAGAAATTTGTAATCGTACAAGTGTTTCGTTATTTCTATATAACTTGTCCTAATATTTGACAAATGGAAAATAGTAAATGAAGCTTAAATGAAAAGATGCTAGATGTACATGTACATACCAGCTGATACTTTAGTCTGAGATCAATAAAATTTAAAATGAACGTATTGCATGGATGGATGGATGCATGCATGCATGCATACATGTATGCATACATTGTTGGGTATATTTGCCTCTATGGAGTTGTTGTTGTTGTTGTTGAGTTTAACACCATTTTTCAACACAGTATAGGCTATACATTTCGGCTAATAGCACTGGTGGAGGAAGAACCATGGAAACCCCCGGGAAGAACCACCGACCCAAAAGAAGCTACTGGCAAGCTTTCCCACGTACCCGCGTTAGGCGAGCCAGAGACTCGGACCCACGCAGACAGAGGTAAGATGGCAGTGATCCGGAACGGTGAGCGCTTTAGACCATTCGGCCACTCGGGGCCCCTTCTTTGTGTAGTTAGACATAATGGTGGGTATGCAGAGATATATATTTTGTGCTATGTAGATAGATAGATAGATAGATAGATAGACAGATAGATAGATAGATAGATAGATAGATAGATAGACAGATAGATAGATAGATAGATAGATAGATAGATAGATAGATAGATAGATAGATAGATAGATAGACAGATAGATAGATAGATAGATAGATAGATAGATGGATGGATGGATGGATGGATGGATGGGTGATGGATGGATGGATGGATACTTAGATAGATAGATAGATAGATAGATGATAGGTAGGTAGGTAGATGGATGGATGGATGGATAGATGTATAGATAGATAGATAGATAGATAGATAGATAGATAGATAGATAGATAGATAGATAGATAGATAGATAGATGATGATAGGTCGGTAGATAGATAGATAGATAGATAGATAGATAGATAGATGGATAGATGGATGGATGGATGGGTGATGGATGGATGGATAGTTAGATAGATAGATAGATAGATAGATGATAGGTAGGTAGGTAGATGGATGGATGATGGATGGATGGATGGATAGATGTATAGATAGATAGATAGATAGATAGATGATGAAGATGATGATGATGATGATGATGATAGGTCGGTAGGTAGATATATAGATAGATAGATAGAAATAGAGAGAAAGAGAGAGATGGATGGATAGATAGACAGACAGACAGACCGATGGATTGTTACCTATTCAAATTATGCAGGAAGATACATATTTTGATGTTCGTATCATGTATAACTCAAAGAAAAAGAAAGCCTACATGATTCGTCAAAATAATTTTTAATAGGACTTTGTTCCATCATTAAACGTCGAGACATATTTCAGTTTTGAAATAAAGTACATAGAATACATTAAAAAGTTTAAACAACTCATTTGATGAGCCGGAAGAAGTAAATTTATAACATATTTTTAAAATAATAGTAGAGTGTAAATCATGGGATCAATAAATAACAGTAAAAATACTTGAGAATAATTCTCAATAAAAACTGAAATGTGCATGCATTACACAAAGAACATATGGCAATGTCAATATGCCCGTATTCAAAGTCTAATAACATAAATAAAATTACATGATATAAATTGATTTGCACAGATCTCATGTGTGTACATATTTAAAGCGACATCGTCTTAAATTGTATAATCATGAAAAAATGACCACCATTAATCGGAAGACATTGTGATACGAAAGTATGATTTATGATGTTCTATTTATAAGTACTACATTTTCTTGAGACAAAAAAAAAAAAAAGAACATTCAAGTAAAAGTAAAATTGAACACAGGCAAAGGAACACAATGACCCCTACCAAAACATAACAATATGAACCACATAAAATGAACACCACTAATTATCAATAATGATATGGACTTAATTTTCAAAGGAAATATAACGTATCATAATATATATATATATATATATATATATATATATATATATATATATATATATATATATATATATATATATATATATATATATATATATATATGAGACTTGCTAAAACCTCTGTTTGAATAACACGTTTTTTTGTTTCGAAATTGAATGCACAGGGATTATTTTGGAAAACCCGTTTGTGCGCTTGTCGTCTCAAGTTTGAATATTATCAATCGGTATAAACCAAGGGATGTATATTTTAGGGTGTATTAAAGCTGTTAATTATCGTTTCATGACAGATACAAGTAAATAAGCTAATCTAACGTATCACGAAACAAATACAAGAGGTTTCTTTTTTTTAGAAGCAATATTTCAGTGGATTCCTGAAGTCAAACATAAATGGACACGAATGTCTCGCTGCCTCCACTCTGCCATATGAGGAAACATTCAATTTATGAGAAACAAAAAATAAAAATAAAATCAGTAATTATTACAACGATAACTATGAAACCCTTATTAGTTTGATACAGTTATATGCAGTTAAATATCATCAACTTTCCAGTTTATAACGTGGCATTTAAATACGTCTTGTTCAAATATGCAACAAATATTTACATGCCAAATAGTCATTCGCACTTTAGCACCATAGTATTACCAATATATCAGTCTTACCAGTTCACATCAGTCTTCTGACTGTCTAAAACAGTGGGGTTTTGACTAGGGTTTAGCAATGAGCACTTCCAAAGTTATGACTCGAATTCTTCATTCATACGAATCTTCACTTAATTTGTCTTTAAACTCACTAAAAAGGTCTTCCTGGATGTCCTTGTATGTCTTTAGTTTAACGTCATTGGGATCTTCGCCGTCTGCGACGTCTTTCATGAATGCTATGTAAGTTATTGCTAGCCTCAGAGTTTCGATGCGGGATAGACGTTTCTCGTAATTAAACGCTGGAAGTCGTTTTCGGAGATCGTCGAAAGCTTCATTGAGATGAAACATTCGCCGTCTTTCTCTCACGTTAGCCGCTTTTCGTTGCGATGACGTTTGAACTCGCTTCCGTTTTGGTTTACCGTTGCTTCCGGTTGAGTTACTGGGAGAAACATTTCCATATGATTGAGGACTGTATATGTTTTCGTTTCCCGTGTATCCTAAATGAGACAGTGATGAAGCGTACCCCAATTCACTTCCTGGAAGGTAATTGGAACCTGCAATAATGTCTGTGGTTTGAGGCATATTTGAGTATCCTAGATACGAATGGTACTGTTGAGTGTCGTCTGCAACTTGCGGATACAAATGCCTTGTCGGATTTTCAGAATTTATTCGCGTCCAGTCATACTCTTGATATGAGAGTCCCGTTTCCTGTGAATCCATGGAAATATTTGAGTAGGGGTTAAAAGTTCCAAAATTATAACGAATTTCATTTAAAGCAGAACTATCAGCGAGTTTGTCTTGTTCAAACACCTCCATGACAAACTAAATATTTGTTTTCTAAAACGGGGTTTTGAATTTTATATGGTGGATAAATTATTCCTTCGAATTTATAGATTTAACCAGACTCAAATAACCCTGCTCCGTTAGGATATGAATGCACAAGATCTAAACTTGACAAAAAGTCTTTCCAGCTTTCTCGTCAACGCTTTCTGATGAAGCTCTTCTTTTCTAAGTCCGTCATAGAGGTCAGCACTGTGCGACAGCTAACGGTATTTTCACTCAGGTAATGCTTATTTAGTCTTTTTATTATGTTTGTATCTCTGAGTGACATACCTTGATTAATTGTATTAAAACGTACTCAAGTCATACATATATATATATACACCCTCTACTCTCCAACCAGGTAACAGACTGAGAGAGGAAAGCGCCAGGTAGTCACACGATGATTGGTCACTTTCGTAAAACTGCTGTTGGAAGTGTGACAGCTCGCGTGGATAGGGCGGGGCTAGCTCACCGCACACGAGCCCACGAGCTTCACACGAGCGCCTTTTACCTGTGACCAAATGTATCCTGTTTGATATCTGAGACAAACCTATAAAGCGCAGAAATTAAACTTGACAGTTTGTTACGGGTCAAAAGGCATCAATAGCTAAGCCGAGAAACGTAGCCTTCCTGACAATTCTCTAGTGTCGCCCGAGTGACGGTAAATACAGTGAAGTACCCCGAGTCACGTGTTGTCGCTTGAATTTAATATAGCAATATATTCTTCACTCGTATGTATTGAAACTCGCTAATTGAATGGTAATTTTGTGTGTATCAAATCCAGAGCCCCTTTTCTCCATTTATAAATTTTGCCATTCAAAACAGTTTATATGCGAGTAACACAAAACGATGACACATGAATACGTGACGCATCGTTCTGCATGTATGACACTCGACGCATTGTAGAGAGGACAAAAACTGAGATGAAATATTAGAAATAAATATCTGGACATTAGGAAAGTACAGGCTTATTTTTCAATAATGAACAATGATCTCTGTGTTTGGCGATAGTAAACAACACAAAAACAAGGCCCCGGCACGCGGAAGACATGAAATAGGGGAGGATGTCCTATTTAGGTGATACATATAACATTATCATTCCAACTGATTTCGATACAATTGTTCGTGTTTTTACAATGAAATATATGTTATTACCATTTTTCTCAATTTTGTTGGACGTGTTTTCGCATCGTCGTATTCTTAAAGAGGTAATATTTTGCCGTGAATTCGGGGCGATGAATACAATGGTTTTCTTGCGTGTTTTGTTCGTTTTATACCAATAAAGAAATTCCTTTTTATGAAGTCCAGAATCTTTTTATTGTGTCTCGTTCAGGTAAACTATATGCATTTGAACTATATGAAACAGGAATCGAAATACATTTTCCCTGTGGATTCATTTAAAATGTTCAACGAATATGAAATACGTATTTCTATCATTTGATAGTAGTAAAAAGGCAACTGAATTCAGTGTGTGTCTGCATGTGTGTGTTTTGCATGGACCGCTTGTCTGCACTTGATTGGGCTGTCCCTTTGCGATATTATTAATTTTTCATCGTGCAAGATGGAGCTTGGTGGCGACAACCACCGGAACGTAAAAGTGGTACATGAAATGAATTTATTTTTGATAAAACACAAAGTCACCAGGATCCAGTCCTTCTAAACTGCTTGAGTACTTAGCGCAGGCTGCCCCCACAAAACTTTAAAAAAATTGGTTACATGCAATAATGGGCTGTTGATATAATCAGTTGAATAATTGTTATAATGTCAGTTATTACCTAGACAACACGACTCCAGTTTTTGTTTTCGTACCAATAATGCTGCTGATTACGTTGATATGTTTTGTTGCATATATCCCAATCAGTTCATCATGTTCCATGTTTTATTTATAAAAGTCATGGGGAATAACAAGAAATGGTGGATTTATCATCAAGTACACATAATGTCAACAAATGACCGACAGGTCTGTGAAGACCCAAAACCCATGGAAGCAGTTTCATTTTAACCGTTTTCAATTCATACTTTTAACCATCTCAATGCGAAGATAACTTACTGTAACAATGGGTGGGTGGGGGCAGTCTCCTTTAGCCCTGTTATTTTTATTACTGTATTTTATTCTTTCCTTTGTCTGTAAAGATGATGATTTTCATTTTTAAGTTCAGTGCAACAAAACTTGAATGAAAGGATAAACTAAGTGTGTGTGTGTGTGTGTGTGTGTGTGTGTGTGTGTGTGTGTGTGTTTAATTTATAATACGGACACACTAGACTCCGTTTCAGATTTTAACACATACCATTAAAGAATTTGTACTTTTTTGCCGTTTTCAAAAGAAATATATAACAATAATTTATTTTTTTATTTGTATGTTTTCATATAATTTTTTGGATATACGAAACATATCAATGGTATATCATTAGTACTTATGTCCTTACAGCCTGTGTAATAGCGGCTTATACAGGATTTCATAAAAGGGACGCAATTGATATGTACATTATGTGTACATGCTGTGACCAATAAGTATACATTTTGTGATCAATATGTTTGTATGTCGTGACCAATAAGTGAACATGATGTGACTACGGAATATGATTCATGAAACTTTGGCAAAAACTAATGAAATTAAACATGTGATTTCGTATAATGAAGACTTTGAAGCTTTTTCAAAGTTAAGAACAACTTTAATTGATTGAAATCCAAACACATAACATATGACATTACGTCATAACCACCACCACCACCACCCCCCCCCCATTTTCCTCACCTCGGAAATTAAAATACTACAAATAAGGTCAGATCATAATACTTTGCGGATTCATGACGTCACTCCATCATACCTAACGCGTCTGTGATATTACCGTCACAATGCCGTGATTGGACTACTACGTTCATAAATAAATTTGACCAGTCATACTAAGCTGAATCAGATTCTGGCAACTTCACGTTTTCTTAAGTGTATTAAAGCAATTGTTACCGTTGCTTTCATGTTCAAAATGTCTACCCCTAACATAAGACATGTTTCCTTCACGTAGAACTCTCTGGTAACATACTATATTAGATATAATATATTCTTCGGATGGATGCTACTGGTGGTGGTGTCGTGAGGTTGTACCTTCTTACAAGGTGTCCGCTTTATTTTGCTATCGTTATCTAGAGGGTGATCGCCCTCGGTATAGTTGCCCCGATCGAGTAAATATTAAAATAAGGTGTGAAATAAGGTGAGAAATTATAGATGAAATAAATAGAGATCTGAGCAGATATATATATAACAGTATGACACATAAACAACTGTGATAATACGTTGCATTAGGAAGATACACTTCTTGTTAAAATAGATCTTTCACCGAATTTCAAACACAAATATATTTATATAAATAGCCGATCTGTTTTAAATGATAGAATTAGTTCATCATATAATCGAGTGAACGATCGAAGTCATTGCCTTGTACACCTTCATAACCTGCTTATTCCGGTTCACTCCAAATTCACAATGGTGGCTCCTCTAGGTCCTTTTCGCTTTTTCCTTTTTCCAACTTTTCTACTGTCGAGCCTCTTTTCGGCACTCAAACTTTGTGTGAGTAGGTGGATACGTAAGTACGTAGATACTTGAATAAGTAGGTAGATGGATACGTCAGCTGATACGTCCGTGGATACTTCAGTTGACACGTCCTTGGAGCTATTTTCCCTTTTAAAATAAACAGAAGCAACCTAAATCTTCTTTCAGTTGTTCTACTGCGAACAGACCATTACTCCCCTCTCGTTATATCAGATATCCTTCTATCGGAATTCAAACAGATACCAAAGGCTATCTGGTCAAACTAAACATAGCAGACCATAAACAAACCTAGTTTCACAAGATTAATGTACTTCATAATGGCTATTTCATCACTGATTCCCATTAACATTACACGAGACATAACAGTTCCGTTCTCCTTTCAATTACACACATGAATGAATGAAATTCATTACATTATTTTCATCGAATACGCACAACCAAGTCGTTAGCATACATGAAATCATCTAAGATCGATGAATTAAACGGATTATCGTAATTCATATCAACCAAAGTAATGCATGAAATTCTTAGATTCCTATGGCAATCAAGACGACAAATTCAAACAATTCGTCAAACTCATATAAAGCAGATCATTGTACAAATTCAGATGGATTAACTCAAACACAGTTACACTCATTTCAAGAATATTGATCTACGGATTTAAACAAATAAATTAATGCAAATATAAACAATTACATTCAAGCAAATCATTATATTGGTATCAAGGAATTACATTATATTGACGCAAATACCTTGTGCTTACAAGCTTCGTTCGCTTCTACCACCACATTGTGTCCGTTTACTTTCCAGACATCCTGTCCCTTTCACACACTTTTTTACGAGATAATTTCTTCCAAATTCACTCTCGGAGTCCCTTATATTTTAGAATGGATTCTTCATAGACCTGATAATAACATTCTACGGTCCTCCCTGGTATCCCATGACCTTGCATCAGATCACCTCTGCATTATATGCCATCTTGACGCATCAGACCCTAACCCTCATCCTTTATCTGCTACTAAGAGAAATCTCCGTATGATAAATAGAACCAAACTAATGCACGACATCCAAGCTAACCTAACAACTTGCTTACCTCCTACCGCAGGACAACTTGATGACTGCCTGCGTTCATTGCTTGACAAACATGCCCCAGCTACCAAGTGCAGAGTATCAATTCAAAAGTGTTCTCCATGGTATAGCAGTGTTAGAGACCAGCTTCGCACTGCTAAAAGAGACCGCCGTAAAGCTGTGAGGCTTTGGCTTTCCACCAGACTCACTATTCATAAGCAGATCTATGAAGCCGCTAAGAAGAATGTCACAAATATAGTCCATGCAGCGAAATCAGCTCGCTATACTACTAAGATCATGGAAAGTTCCAGCTGCAAAGAGCTCTTCGAGATTACTAACAAGCTAATGTCAAGGAACAAATCTACACCACTTCCAACTACCTTCTCTCCAGTCGACCTTCCGGACATGTTTGCAAATTTCTTCCGTGACAAAGTACAAACCATTAGAGATAAACTTGACACCACAATTTCATTTGACTCGTCGTCACCATACAGTTGGGATACAGAATTTGAGCGGCAACCATTAGCAGCATTTGAACCTGTCTCTATGGATTTCGTACGTACAATCCTGATGAAGAGTGCACCAAAGTCATGTGAACTTGATCCAATTCCAACATCACTGCTGCTTGAGTACTTATATCCAGTATTGCCTTCATTAACTGATGTTATTAATACCTCTCTCTCATCCAGGGAATTCCCATCATTTTTCAAAACTGCCATTGTAAAGCCTCTGCTGAAGAAACTAACACTAGACCATAACGATTTAAAGAACTACCGCCCAGATTCTAATCTCACATTCATATAAAAAATCTTAGAAAAGGTTCTTCTATCCCAGCATGTATCTCATCTAAATTCAAACAGTCTTTTTAGAAATGTACAATCTGCATATCGCCCCTGCCACAGTACTGAAACTACTCTTCTAAAAGTAGTTAATGACATTCTGTCTGCGTTGGATAGCGGAAAGATTACAGTCCTCACCCTCCTTGATTTGTCTGCAGCATTTGACACAATAGACCATGATATATTACTTCACCGTCTCCAGCATGTATTTGGCATTCATGATACAGCCTTACTGTGGTTCAAGTCCTACTTGGTCAACAGGACTCAAATTGTATCTGCAAATGGTATACACTCCAGCCCAGTTGATCTATGTTGTGGTGTTCCACAAGGGTCTGTTCTTGGACCTGTTCTCTTCATTCTGTACACTCAGTCGCTCTCAAGTGTCATAGATCATCATCCCTTGTCTCACCAATTGTACGCTGATGACACCCAAATATATAAATCTAGCCACCCAACTGAAGTTGATGCTACCACCCAAGGTGTAGAGAGGTGCATTTCTGATGTGAAATCATGGATGACATGTAACAAGCTGCAGATGAATGATGATAAAACTGAGACCATTCTGATCACAACACAAAGACTTTCTCATTCACATCCTTTACATCAAACAATAAATATCAGCAACACCAACATTAAATTCACACAATCAGTACGAAACCTAGGTGTTACTCTGGACAGTACTCTCACATTGAACCAACATGTCATGAACATATGCAAGGCTGCCTATCTTGAGCTGAGACGCATCAGCTCAGTTCGCAAATATCTTTCAGCTGATGCCACTAAAACACTTGTGTGTTCATTAGTACTTTCAAGACTGGACTATTGTAACTCATTATGTCTGGTTCATCTCAATATCTGCTCCAGAAACTTCAAAACGTTCAAAACACAGCTGCTCGGATCATACTTAGAGTACCACGATCAGAGCACACCTCCCCGATGCTCTGTACCCTACACTGGCTATCCATTCGATCCAGAATCAAACACAAAATTTGTTCTCTGTGCTAGTTTCACTGTCGGACTCTAGTCCAACATACCTATCCGACCTCACCCATGTGTACACACCAGCAAGATACTTACGCTCCTCTTCTGACAATCGTATACTCATTATTCCAAGTATGAAAACAAAGTCATAAGGACAGCGTTCTTTTGCATACCAGGGCCCAGCAACGTGGAATGAATTGCCCACTGAACTTAGACACAATGACACAGTGATCACATTCAAGAGGGCTCTTAAAACTCACTTGTTTCGACTGCAAGAACAAACTTAAAGACCTAATAATGTTTCCTACCTTAAATATTCTCAGCATGTTTTTTTAATGTTTTCTAATTTCATGGTGTTTTGTTTTTGTAATCATATCATTATGTGGTTTTTTTTTATCTTATAGGTGTTGTTTAATGTTGTAAAGCGCTTAGAGCTTCTAAAGATTATGCGCTATTCAAAGTCCTCATTATTATTATTATTATTATTATTATTATTATTATTTTCACTCTTGCAGGAAAGATGCAGACTGACTAGATTCTTCAACGAGGGCAATTTAACCCCAAGAATTTTCGTGTGGGTACCACGCCCCTTATTTAGCGAAAACAATCAGGATTAAATATGTTTACCGCCTTTTGTAACTAGGTGCCAAAATTGCAGTCAGCATGACTTATAGAATTCCAAACAACAGATCTGGAAAAACTCAGCTTCTGACAGTTCCGATATAAATCGAAGTTAACCTTCCTTTTTCTAGTCGTCTAACGGTTAAGTAAACGAAGGCTTAATTAAGAATCACTTCCTTTCCTGACACACACATTATAAATTTTTGCTGCATAGCGATTTAACAAGCACCTGTCCCCATAAATCTAATTAATTCTTGCATCCTTACAATGGAATAAATCCCCATACAACCTTAAGAAAAGGGCAATAGTTGTACAGTTTTGAACGTTACAGGTAAAGACAGCCACCTCACGGATAGAGGTCTTTATATATTAAACAAATATGTAATTCCCATTCTTATTTTACAAATCAGAGCACTGAGAATGTTATAAGATATAAGATTTTTTATTTTTCCCTTTATTTATTTCATTTATTATTTTACATTTCTTATTGAGAAATATTAGAAGCTGGTGAAAACTTCATTTCTACGTCAGCAATTAGTGCATTACATTATCACATCTGCTACAACGTTTGCGCTTGTGACGGCACCAGTAAAACACAGTGTATTTGTTATAGCTATGCTTGAACTCAGCCATGACGGAATCGTTTATTTACGTCATGGTTATAACAACTGATACATTAACATGGACTAGAGTAAATCATTAACACTATTTGTTTGGCATACAAATTTAATCTCATATTTAAAAAATAAAAACGTGTATCTTTGAATTTCTTTAGACTATTCTGTCTGTCTGTCTGTAGGTCTCTCTGTCTGTCTGTCTGTCTGTCTGTCTGTCTGTCTGTCTGT
>CM068840.1:99815182-99947682 GCA_028554795.2 Sinohyriopsis cumingii | reverse complement strand
TGATCATATCTGTCATATTGATACAACCATAGCTGTCATATTGATACATCCATAGCTGTTATCTTGATAAGATCATAGCTGTCATATTGATACATCCATAGCTGTCATATTGATACAACCATAGCTGTCATATTGATACATCCATAGTTGTTATCTTGATATGATCGTAGCTGTCTTCTTGTTACAACCATAGCTGTCATATTGATTCAACCACAGCTGTCTTATTGATACAACCATATGTGTCATATTGATACAATAGCTGTCACATTGATGCAACCATTGCTGCAAACTTGATACAATCATAGCTGTCATCTTGATACAACCATAGCTGCCGTATTGATACTACCATAGCTGTCATATTGATATAACCAAAGATGTCATATTGATACAACCATTGCTGCCATCTTGATACAGTCACAGCTGTCATCTTGATACAATCATAACTGCCATCTTGATACAACCATTGCTGTCATCTTGATACAGACATAACTGTGACCTTGATACAGTCAAAGCTGTCATATTGATACGACCGTTCGCGTACGAAACCAAGTGTTTCTATAGTTCTTTAATTCGTACTACTTATAAAAGATATAATTTCAAGTTACTAAAATTTTGTATACCATACGTCACGTACGGTTTTCTTATTTAACAATAGTTTCTACCACTAGAACGTATAATTTTAACTAACATTTCATGCTCTTATAAAATCAAGTGTGTGTGTGTGTGTGTGTGTGTGTGTGTGTGTGTGTGTCTGTGTGTCTGTGCGTGTGTGATTTTCATTTTTATCGTAGCTTTAACAATTGTTCAGTCGTATCGTACGATGTCTGCAGTGTGGCAGTTTATAATGATGTCTAGCATTGCCGCAAACATGTAGCATCATGTTCCACCCAGTCACATTATCCTGACACCAGGCCGACCAGACCTAACACAGACCTCTTAATGCTGAGCGCCTAGTGAGGCAGCTGCTAGTACCATTTTCCGTCTTTAGTATAACTCGGTCTGAGATCGAACCCACGAACTCCCGCATTCGAGGTGAACGCTCTAATCACTAGGTCACCGGAGCAGTCTGTCTTATAGAATCAAAATATATATATACAATGTAATTCGGTGTTGACTGTTTAATACCTAAAATATTTGTAGGAAAAGGGTTGCTAACTCTTTCAGCAACATTACTTTATATAAATCCCAGCAATATTCCTAAATATACAGATTTACCAAACATTTTCTAATGCACAGATTTACTAGCAATTTCCTAATGCACAGATTTACTAGCACTTTCCTAACAAATTCCTAATGTACCAATTAACAAACAATTTCAATTTAACTTGCATTATAAGAAAATCTTTTGTAATTCGCCTCTTCACGACCTTTCTGACAAATATGACCTTATGCTTAGATGTATTTACTATTTCCATTTCAAATAATAGTCTTTCCATATATCTATTCTGTTTTGTAAACAATCACTACGTGTTGAAATGAAACATCACCGCATCGTTACCATACAAAATGGTAACTGGGTAACATCTTTACCATACCTTTGTACATATATATATAACATGACATTTAATGTGTTGGTATCAAGCAATTTGATACATCAATACGATTGGTATAACAAATTGTGATTCACACATGGCGCAGTAATACGCATATATATACATTCTCGCGACCTTCTGCGGTTGATTCTAGATCAAGTTCCTCACATTGATCATTAATGACGTGTGAAAATAACGATAAAAAGTATCAACAATCCCCGTTTTAATATGGTACGCATTTTCATCACAATCCTTTCTTTCTGTTTCCCCCTCCCCTCTCATGCATAACGGACAAACCAAGCAGAAATGTGGAGTGAGAGACGAAGTGAATTTGGGCTGGATTAAAACCTTGAAATAGAAATTACGCCAAGTAACCTACAATAATATGGTTCGTCGTAACGATATGCGTGCACTCTCCTTGGGATTTATCTATAGTGTTTATCAATGACACAAAATTGCAAACCATGTAGACATTATACGGCTAGTTGCCAGGTTACGTTTTACAAATACTGTGATGTATTTAATGTTTTGTTGTTGTTTCTTAAACATACTATAATGTTTTAAAAATCGATTATTATTAATTAAATATTAAAATGTCCAGAAGCCTCTCTCTCTCTCTCTCTCTCTCTCTGTCTCTCTCTGGACCATCATAGCAAGATACAGGCTAAAATCTATGAAACGACGGTGGTAGACAACTGTCGTTTGTGTCGTCCCACGATGACTCTGTAAAGGTCACGCCAAACTGACCCAAAGGATGAGGGGGGGGGGCGGGAAGAGAGGTTATGGTCGGTGGTATGTTATTAAAGCAGAATAATGACCTTTTGTTGGTTCGTCATTTAGCTTATTCGCTTAGTTTCTATTTCACATTAATTTCCATGCACCGGTTCGTGAATGGCGAAGTGTTCATGTGAATGGCGTAGGTAACCAAGTTTGTAGTCCTCTATTTCTATAATTGAAACCATCTTTTATGTTTAAATCATAAGTGTGTATTATATTGATTTAATCAATGTGAAGAAAAATATCAACTAAGAAAAGGAATCAGTGAACTTATCAATATGCAGAGGTGATTGTGAATATCCGCAAAAGGCACTGAAACTACATTTTGTAGCGGACACACACGGGGATGTGAGTTCATTCACTCGGTCAATACATAGCTGCCTATAGTAATCTTAACTCCGTTCAAAGGGCAAATATATGTATTTGTATATGATATAAATATAATATATGTACAGTATGTACGCTGTATCAATGATACACCGCCTCGTTTCTCGTACCCCTCCGGTGGCCTAGCGGTTTGAGCGTCCTAACTAGTACTAACAGGTGCCTCGCTTGGCGCTCAGCATTAAGAGGTTAGTGTTAGGTCTGGTCGGCTTGGTGTCAAGATAATGTGACTGGGTGGGACATCATGCTGCACTTTTGCGGCATGATGCTCCAGTGCTAGACATCCCTATAAACTGCCACATTGCAGACATCGTAGCGATATGACTGAAAAACTGTTAAAGCTAAGTTAAAAATCCAAATCACACACACACACACACACACACACACACATATATATATATATATATATATATATATATATATATATATATATATATATATATATATATATATATATATATATATATATATATATATATATATATATATATATATATATACTATGATATGTGCCATAATCTATTTAGTGATGAAAGATGAAAAATATAATATCATACTGATACCTTTCAGATTTTATTTGTACCTACTTTTCTTTAGATAATCCCATGTTAGATAATGCATTGTATTGATTATTTTATCTTTTTTTACGTTTTCATTTAAATTTCGCCATTGTAAATTATGCTACTTTGTACTTTGTGTTGGGAGCTGATTTTGGGTCTTTGTTTGATGCATCTGACTTGTTTTTAAAATCAAGCAGTTTTTTTATAGTCGCTATAAAGTACAAGATTTAAAACTTTTTGTTTTTATTTTCTGTTGTAGTTGGTTTGTATACTTTATGTTCTGTTCCCAACCACGGTTCATCATTTTAGTTGTTTCTATGCAGCAGTCCCGTACAAAATTTATTTCAGGCCTTGGTTCATCATCGATTTTTTAAAAATAATTTTGTTTTATTTTTTGTTTTATTAGTAGTTGGGCTGTTGTTTGGGACCTGTCTATTATTGTTGTCAAATGTGCCCTCTTTTTCCTATGTCATTTATGCCCGGTCATTTCGCAAATTCATGCAGGACAGCAGGGCATAATTTCAGGAATAAGGACATAATCACCTCCCCACCCCACCCCCACACACACCAAGAAATGTTTTTTCGTAATCATTTTCTGTTCCATTCCAGATCAAACAAAATGGATAAATTTTTATATATAACAAAAAGAAATGTCATATCCGCAAACATTGTATCATATCCGCGGATATAGGTCATCTACACACAATAGCTATACCCAATACAACTTTAATAAAGGTCCTCAATTATTGATTTTAGATATACGTGAACCATATCTATAAAAACATTAATAAAGGTCCTCGATTAGTGATGTTATTACATCTGAACCATGTCAATGTGTATAATACTTTAATAAAGGTCCTCGGTTATTGGTGTTACATGTATGCGTACAATATTTAATAGTTTTCTCTTTGAATGTCTGTGTTACGGGAAGATACGGTAAAAGACCCCCACATTAAGAATACTTGCTCTTTTAGTTGTATATTCTGAAATTCCGGATTTTTTTTTTAAATGTCCGCTCCAATGTTTGCCGTTCAAACTGCTTAGCCGGTTCGCGAAACAGCCCTCTGCTTTGGGGGGTCTCACCTGTTCAATACTAGTTGTCAACAATTTTCAAAACAAAATATCGACGTCTAGAAGTGATAGCGCGCCAAAATCTATCGAACTGTGTCCTTTCCACCAGTCTCAGCGGGATAACAAATTAAGCGAGGAAACATTTTACTACAGGTAAGATTTTTCATGACGTGACAAAACTTTTATAATCTCCCTCACAATGACCACCACATTAAATATGGTAAATTTTTTTATTTTTTTGTGGTATAGGCACCACAGTATTGACAGAAAGAGTAAATCATTATTCTTAATAACTCCCCACAACTGTTTTGACATTATGTGATAGCGGGGTCTTTAATAATCCTCTAGAAAATTAGTGAATTTCGTATTAACTTAGAATAAGTACCGCAAAACAAGGTCGTATCCTGGTACCCTGGCCTACTATGATGTCCGGCACACGTAGGCAGGCACACAGCGTCAAAGGGTCCATACCAGTGGAGAAATTCAAGATGGAGGAAGTAGTAGAAAAATGCGTTGGAATTGAAGAAGTGGAAATTAAATAAGTTGTTTTTTTTCCAGCTGTGTCACCACAGACATTTTCGCTGTTTTAGTCACAACCATGTAAATGTCAATGCACCTATTAAATGAGTACGTAAGATGCACCCAAAAAATAGACCATGCATTTATTGAAGGTATGTGATAAAACCGTTGTGTAAATTAATATCATTTAAGGGCGACATTTCATAAAATAAAAATTCCGCTGATTAAACAAAAAATATGAAGTGTATACTGTTTTCAAGTATAGAAA
The DNA here is from genome assembly GCA_028554795.2 of Sinohyriopsis cumingii. Taxonomy (NCBI): domain Eukaryota; kingdom Metazoa; phylum Mollusca; class Bivalvia; order Unionida; family Unionidae; genus Sinohyriopsis; species Sinohyriopsis cumingii. The sequence continues at coordinate 99,942,571 of CM068840.1, read as the reverse complement.
GCTCCATTACAAGTTTCTTAATTAATCATGAAGCAAATATTCAACCGTTTCGAATAAAAATCTACTCGATTCACTATGTTTTATGTCATGCCTTACACAACACCACGTGGTCCAAGCGTGCTCCACCTATACCGTTCAATAGCTTTGGCAATTTCTAGTTTCCTAAAGGGTCAATTATTGATGTTCATTTATTGACTGTCATCAGGTAACACACATAACCCTGCAGACATGGAATCTGGATTAGGCATGTAAAGACGGATTCGACATTACATTTGTTGTTGTTGTTGTTGATGTAGGGTTTAACGCCATTTTCAGCACAAGATAGGCTATACATGGCGGCCAGTATAATTGGTGGAGGAAGAACCCTGGAAAACCCAGGGAAGAACCACCGACCCACGAGAAGCTACTGGCAGGCTTTCTCACGTACCAACGTTAGCCGAGGCTGACATTACATTTGTAGGTGTTATCTTATTACACAGCTATGGTGCGGGTAGGAGTGGAATTCTATCAATTGCAATCTCTTAAGGAAAAAATGTCTTCTCCACCGAGAAAATAAAAGTTAAAAAGATGCATTTTATACATTAGTTAAAAACTTACACCAAAAATGTTACTCCATTCAATAATTTTGTTAATGGAAAAAAGTGCACTATATACAACGACTTAACCCCCATTGCGAGAAACATGCCTTACGCGTCAGAGGAAGTATTTCACTAATAACGTTTTGAGTGAGAAACAAAAACTACAATCGATATAAGAGAATGAAAATATAATGCTGTTATAATTTTTTTCAAGAAGAAAGAGGATTCCCCCAAACAAGCTGGGTTTTTTTTTCTCGTGAAAACGCCTTCATATTAGAGCATGTTTGGCTTGGTTACTGACTATTTTCGTGAAAAATTTTGTAATTACTTCTTCGTTAAGATTATGACACAGTAACCTAAACATATACGCCTGAAAAATCTAAAGAAAACAGTTTCTAAACACCCGAACTTTTAAATCTCAGAGGTTACAATACAGTAAAGGTTTTATGAACACGCGACAAGCATACCGGTAAACGAGTCCACACAAAAGAACGGACCAAAAAGCTGATGTTATAATTAAACTTACATTTTATTACACTTCTATAACATAGCAGAGACTTTTAATACATTCTCTCGGCTAAACATGTGTTATAGGCTTCCTAGCCTCGGTACTACATAAACCTTAAAGCTTCGTTCACTCAGTTTCACACCTTCATTATGTTGGTTTACCTGTTACCATTGTTATGAGGTGACGATTCGAATCGCTGGCATAAATAACAGATGACACGAGCCACTGGTTGATGACAACTTAATTTGGTATAAATACACACCCCTGGGCCATGTAATATGCCATTAGACAACACATTGTTTTGAAATCCAAAATAATGACAATGAATTACATTGCAATACACGGAATGTATCCGTAATATAGGTGTCATTTACGAAAGAAAGTACTTTATAGAATGCATTCTGGAATCATCATTCATGTGAGCTGTTATTCAATGGTCACTACATTTGATCAATATCTTATTTGATCACGATGAACAAGTTTTTTTTTTTATTATAATCAGTTAGAAAAGTCGACTCGTGTATTTGGGATATCGAGAAGAAAAAAAAACTCAGAAAACAGCATTCAATTAATATCAATTGAAATTAGTGTCTCAGATCAAGACAAAAATGATGTGCTGTCCATAAAATCATTAAAATTAAACAGTGTATGTTGGTCGGAATTATTTTGCTTCTTAAATTTTATTATCAAGGGTATGGTTAAGGCTCAAAAGTATTGGGTGGGGTTTTTTGTGTTTTTTGTGTTTTTGTGTGCAACTTCTTCAAAACTGTTACATAAATGCATGCAAAGTATCTCTTTCTTGCAGAGTTTCGGTTAACAACTTTTTATGGACTTGTCCCTAATAGTTCTGTAGTACAGGCATACCTGCCATGTTATCTTCTATTGCAGATGATAGGCATCACGTTTCTTTGACGGCGTTTGTTGCCGTTGTTACCGTAGCTGTCAGCAGTATATTTTTTTGGTCTGTTTATTTCAGTTTTGTAAACACTGTAGCGTAGTAAAATAAATACACTTTAGTATAGTCAAAATTTAATGGAGGGTAAGATTCATCACTGCAGTATAGTAAAAAAAACATCATGCAGAGTACTGTTCATTAAAGGCAAACGAAGTCACCTGTAAATATATCAGTGTTTTAGCGATTACGTTAAGCAATGCATTGCTGAATTTCTCTGACAATGTTTATGTACAATCGTAAAACTTGATTGATATGCTTGGAGAATGATACTCACCAGAATCAATAAGAGGTCACGGTGACTAAATTTTCATTTTGTAGTTAATTAAGATTTTTTAGCACTGTTTTATGTTCTCTCATGAATCCTTATATATTCATGTTGGATGATATTACTCACCAATAGGCCCCGGGTGGCCTAGTGGTCAAAAGCCCGGGTTCTCCTTCCACTAGTTATACTGGCCGTCATTCATAGTCTATCATGCGCTAACAAAATGGCGTTAAACCCCAAAACAACTACAATAATAATTACTCACTAAGTGCAAAAAAATGATAATAACAATCTTTTAACCTTCTTTTCACGCTTCAGCTATTAAGTAAGGAATTTGGATTTAGCTCATTTTCATGTTGTATAGGCGTAGTCGTCGTGGAAGGCACTGCTCATTAGGCAAAAGGAGGTCAAAAGGAGGTCACAGTGACCTACTCTTTCTTCGCCGATAAGTTCTGCACCCATCTCTTTTTCTCTAAGACTACTGCATAAACAGTCACAAAACTCGATGACGTGTAGGGGTGTGGATGCTACTTACTGTAGGTTATATTAGCTTACGTCAAAACAAAATGTGTTTCCTACTGCACTGGTTTTTAAATTAGGGTAGGTATGTAGTTTTTTTTAATTGTTATAAAAATTATATTATAATGATTATTATATATAATGTAATAAGTGCTTCAAGTACGGAGCTGAACCGGCTCAGTCAATTTCGGGAAACTTTTATTTATTTAATTTTGATTTTTAAAAACCTGTAATATTTTTTTAAATTCAATCTAATACTTATAAACACATATTGTTTTGGAGGAGGCGCCTTATCCTAGTACTGGATATGCTTCAGAGACTATATAGTATACTGTACCCCATTTCTCTTACAGTTTTGCTTGGAAAGACACCGTCATTTAACTTGATAAGGACATTCATTTTGGGATTCATATTCACACAGTAGGATACCGTGACATACTTTTCCTGCTTTGCTTGAGATCTGGAATATGTTCATGCGAAACAGGCAGACCATGTCATTATGCGGAATTTTTGTTATTCTTAGAGCTAACGACTTGCTGCACATTGCAGATAATGTATGCGTGAGCAAATATAGACTCAGTGGTCAGGGGTAGATGTAAACATGATTATGCAGCAGAATTTGACACTGACCTCGTTGAAAGAGCTGATTAATCGTTCTTAGTAAGAAACTTATTTTATTTCAACCCACTATTCTTGCTTGTGTGTGAATACGTATTTCTCTTTAAATATACTTTGTAACTGCACACAGTAAGTGATCGACAATACAATCATTTTCAAAACGTACGGTTTGTTGTAATATCTGTTGACGAAATAATATGGCGAAATGAGCAGCAAGTCGGCCATAAATTAAGCTTATTTGTGGCAGACTAACATACCCTGTGCTCGTCAGGTTATGAAATATAGGTTATGTATTATAAATGCTTTGAACATTTTGTTATAGCATTTTGATTTCGTTGAATCTGTTTCAAACGAGAAGAGAGCTGCAGATGCGTGCATAGCGGATTGGAACCTGCACATATACGTGCGGCGTAACATAGGTAAATGACGGTAACGTAAAAATGATGGAGAAGGAGAACATTTCGGATACTGTTCAAGGAGGATACTGCAAAACTCCGGTTCCGATTAGAATCATTTTGGCGGATCCCCTGGATTTACTCGCTGGGCCTCCTGTGAGCGCGGTATTTGGAGTATGTGAACGCGACATTTGGAAAAAACTTTTAAATAAGTTTTATATGATACTGAAATTAAAATGTTATGCCATCGCTTTAAAATTATTTTCTCTCTATAGATATATTTTTTGACAATTACTAACGCGCGAGACCCCTGTAAGAGCGGTCAAATCGGTCCAATCGGCCAAAGGCCGGCCCTGCCTTGAGGGGCAGACGATCTTACGGTTGGATGTACAATTTTCCAGCGATTGGACGACATACCAAAAATTTAATATAAAACGAGATTTAAAAACTGGATAATTGGATTGATGAAGGGTTTCGGTTGTGCATGGGGAGTTCTCTGAGAAGACACTGTACAGCGCTCTAACACTCAAACGTTTTTAAATATTCTCGTACGATTGTATTGTTTGGCTGATGTAGAGCAACTTGCCTTAAAGATCACTGCCGTTGTGACTTAGAGTGTAATGTTGTTTTTTTTTCCTGAGTTTATCGTGCTATATACTGTCAGTTGTCGAATCACACAGCAAATAACGCCCGAAGGGCGTTGTGTAATCTCTGTGAGTCGGCAACTGACAGTTCATACCATGAGAAACTCAGAAAAAAACACAACTTTAAACTCTTATAATTGCAATTATTTATAAATTTTTTATTGTTATTTTGTTTTTCAAAGATATTTCCTATCAGTTTTAGAGCCTGTTTAAGCGTATTAATTATTGTTGAGGCGACTACTACCTAGCTTTTTATAGAACAGGGAATTCTCCATCTGCAATGTAATAGCTACGTCAATATCAAACAAAAATTTCTACCAATGGTAGGCGATCTAAGGATTTTAACACTCTACAGCATGGTCTTAATCTTTCATAGAAATTAGCATATGTTTTCTGAGTAGAGGTTCAGTATTCAAAGCAAAGGATGTGGTGTTTATTTCGACATATGAATGACTCTTGAATCTGATGCTATCATGAATTGATTGTGAATTGTGAATCGTGATTGTCCAGCCATATGAGTAACTTGTTTTCGCGTATTTAAATCTATTTCGGTGTTGATTAACAGTTTATGTTACCTACAGGGGATACTTACAAATGAAATTAAGTCTATCGGTAAATGGTTATAGTGATGGGGGTCACAGAGTCAAATAGTGCAAGACATCGACACTCACAGTTACGATGGAGCGGGTCGCAGATCTCCCACCCACCCCACATCGTAAATATCAAAGTCGGCGTCTTACATTATAGGACTGTGAATCCAATTGTTATCATGTTAGTCTTTGAACCCCATCCTCTCAATCCCTATATCCATTTACCTATAGTTTTAAATTCATTTGTAACGACCTGCAGTCAGAATGCTGTAGGCCCGATGTTCTTGGCAGGTACTGAGTTTCCCAGCTTTTCTTTTTTAAATCTAGTCAAAGAAAGAAATATTTGTATTCAGAAAAACAGCTAACATGTGTTATTTGATTATGTCAATTCAATATATTCAATTTTCTAAATAAAATTTAAACTCAGTTTTTATTTCGTTTTATAGGGATGTATTATGCATGCTTTGCAGTTTAGTGTTTACGTTAGTTACTTAGCGCGTGACTTTATTTATAGAAGTTATTATAAAGTAGTTCGACGTACGGTTTTGTCAGAAATAAACGCAGTTTGGTCTGATCACATGATTATGTTCTGACCAATGGAAATCTTCCCTTCATTTATTTACTGATGCAGCTGCAATTATTTTCTAGTATCCTCTGACCCTTCCCATCTTGTTTTAAATATTTGGAGGGTAAGTTGGTCCCTATCTAAAAGTTGGAATTCTCCGAAACCACTGCATGGGGTAGTCGCTTTACGCAGTGGTTTCCGTAATATGATTAAGAAACAATGTATCGCAATCTTCTGCCTGAAATCGAGTTATCTTCTCATACACAACAGTTAACACGTGATTTTGAAACTTCAGTTGTTGTTGTTGTTGTGGGGTTTAACGCCATTTTTCAGCACACGATAGGCTATACATGGCGGCCAGTATTAATGGTGGAGGAAGAACCCGGAAAAGCCCGGAAAGAACCACCGACCCACGAGAAGCTACTGGCAAGCTTTCTCACATGCCTACATTGGCTGGAAACTTCAGTAAGTCGACATATGAATCGAGTATGCAGTACTTTCTAACAGTCCCCTATTCCATACGACTTTGCATAGTGACATGACTGTAAAACCCGTGGACACCAATATTTGATCGCAATCGGCCGTTTCACTTCATGGATTGTTGTATCATGTGATATTTTGATTTATGAAGTTAAAAAAGCTGAAATGTAGGCCGAGACAATTTGGATCACGTGACCAGGCAATATAAGAAATTGCAAAGTACGGTAAGCAATAGTTTGTAAACACTGTAAATTGGCGCGTGCATCGGTATATTAATCAAAATAAATAAGTTTTTATTGACGAACTGTTTAAGTAAGGTGTTTGCGCAATAAATCTGGAAGCCATAACAACTATTTCTAAGCTATGCACTCTAACTCTAAACCGTAATACGCTCATACTTTGACAATAAATATTTTTTCCCCGTAAATTTAGACAATTATTTGAAAGTTTGTTAGGACTAATAAGAATAACAAATAACACAGACCCGATCTACCAACGCATTATGCGACGGCAGATCAGGATATACGTTGTTTGCACGCTGACGCTACTTGTAAGTGAGCAAATACGGTGTGTGGAATTTTGATCCATCCCGATATACCATTTCTTTGTTGTTCACGAGACAGGTTAATCGTGGACACTAGTGAGCCTGAATGATCTGGAATATTGGAGATGATGTGCCCCCCCCCCGGAAATTACATTAAGATGCCGCTCCAATCTGTAGAATGCGAATGATGTTTTCACTATAAGAAAATGCACAAATACTATCATCGGATTATGTAGCAACTATGTATTGTTTACATGCAGTGACATGACATTTAACGATGATGATGACGATGATAATGATGATGATAGTAATAGTGAGTACGTAGTACAGCGCTTAGTCTTTTAAAGCTCTAAGTGCTTTACAGTATTACTTAACAAAAAAGGTAAACACCGTGTAATTAAAGAAGCATGATGAAAGCAGGTATGGGCAAGTGTTACAATTCTAAGGTCACAAACTAAGCAACAGTAAGAAGGAAAACCAAAAAGTTTTGTAAAATTTAACACATAATTTAATTATCAAAGTTATAACTGCTAATGTGAGAGGAAATTAGTGTATTATGAAGTTAATCCAAAACAATCCTGAAAAGTTCTATGAAAGCCCAGATTATTGAAAAGTTCCGTATAAATTTCAAAACCGGAAACGTACTGGTCTGCCAAGAATAGTGCTGTTATTAATATGGCGTCGTCCAGAACTCCTTCGAATTATTCACAACAGTTCTATAATAATGCTATAGAACAAATAACGCAAACACTCTCTATTTCCGCTGAACAGTCAAAACAAAGGTTTTTCCTCTCGAATAATGTCTAAGTACATCTAAAACACGCCTGCATATTTACAACAGGAACACAAGAAATGAGGATCACTCCAAAAATCGGAATGGAAGCAGCAGGGAGGGTGTACAGACCAGGTGGCTCAGATAAATTTAACCCTCCCACCAAACATTTCTCCGTAGAAGCCTCAGAAAGCAAAAATAAAGCCTCCTACGCAAATTAATCCGCAAAATTTCAACCCAAAGTGCATTTTCGGGCATAAAAAAAATGGCATCTTTTTTGGGGGGGTATTGTAAAATTTGTTTGCCATAATTGAATTATGGTGCAAATTCCGACTGCGGATGCTAATTTTATTTCACAATAAAACAATATCATTGAAAATAAGATGAGCCGGAAAACTAGCACAGTTGGAGAACCTCATTCTGCCAGATTAGCGCGAGAGCAATTAGCGGCATTAAAGAAGTTTATTCCGACAAAACAATTATTTAAGAAAAATGTTCGTGGTTACGAAGATATGCAACATGGAATTTTAGAAACTTCGGCAAAATGGTTGAAGCCAGTTACTAAAACAATTGAACAAACTGTATATGGTGACGAAAAAGATAAGGAAGATGAGGAAGCCAGAAAACGTGGAATTTTTCGTGCGTTGAAAGGTATTGAGGAGCAATCACGAACATTACCCGATCGATTAGCAATAGCAGCAGCGGCAGCGCAACAGGGTGGACAACCTGCAATTGCCTTTAAAGTAGGTCGTAAAGGAAAAACTGAAGCAAGACCTAGAGGGAGAAAACCTGGAGTAAAAAAAAGGAAATTTGATATCGATGATTTAAGAGAAAATTTCACCGATGAGGGATGGAATATAATATCACAACCGCTATCTACGATATATAGTTTAGATCAATTTGGTCAACTTGCTGAAGATATGTTCAGTATTCGAAATGATTATTTGTCTGATATAGGAAGAGAAAGATATCCAACTCGTAAAAGTTGGTTTAGTATGTTATTTAGAATTTATGATGGAAAAACGCAAGCGAGTGAAAGGGATCCATCTTTTAGAAGATTTATGGCAGCAGCAGACGATAGATATGATCATAATAAACAAATGGCGGAAGAAAGAAAACAGCAAGAGAAAGAAAGAAAACAGCAAGAGAAAGAAAGAAAACAACAAGAAAGAAAAGAAAAAACTAAAACACGAGGAAGAAAAGCAGCACCACAGGAAGATATTCAACCACAGGAGCCAATATTTCAACCAGAGGAATTAGGAGCTAGACCAAAGGAAGATATTCCACCACAGAAAAAAGAAAGAAAATCAAGAAAGAAAAAAGATCAGAGTGATGAACCGATAATTGTTCCCGAACATGTATCATCACCGGCTATTAGTGTGTTTAGAATTAATCCTAATATAACAGCGGATAATTATTTGGATAGCTCGCTTTTGCATTTAACCAGAGATTATAGATCAAAAATTATGGTGGCTGCGGATGATTCTCCGGCCAATAAAAGATTCATTTTACGCAAAGGTATTGATGCTGATAACGTCGGTTTTATGGATTGGCATGCAATAATTTATTTCGGTAATCCAGGAAAACCAGTAAGATATGCTGATGAAAAATTTTTAGATTTTTTATCGGATGTTTCTAGGTACAAAACAGAGTTATCAGAGGGAACGGCAAGGGCAGCATTTTTAGAAACACATAAAAAGGATATTCCTGCATCAGCATACCCCCACTTCGATCCATACCCCATAGATGTTTCTACTTTATCACTACCTACAGGTAAGAAAAGTTCGCCACCTAAAAGTTCGCCACCTGAGAGGAGTGGTACTCCTGAAAAAGCTGAAATAAGTCCTTATCTTACTATAAGGGAAAAATATCCTAAACAAGATAGTCCTACAGGGGATTTGCCACCAAGGTCATTGTCAGGGACATCTTCAACGCTGTCAGGGTTATCGTCGTCAGGGACATCTTCAACGCCGTCAGACGATTTATTTTACGTAACGCCATTGGAATCTCCAGAAACAAAAAGGGAAGGAAAAGGATATGGATATTCAGTTTGCCCTGACAGTGTTGTCAACGACGTATCTCGCCTCGAAGTATTAATCGGAGGAAAGCGAGCCGGAAATAATTCCCGTGAGATAGTCAACGAAGCATCAGATATTTGTCAGCGATTATTCCGTGGTGGTATCATCGATTCTCACATTTATAAGGAGTTTGTCGATGAGCTTATCGATTAAAACAACATAATTGAAATAATATGATTATTCACAAAAATCAACGCAGACCAACATTGGTTCGCGTAGTAAACTCTCGATTGCCAGTATACAAATATATTCACGGTAATGGATTCGGCGATATCGTTGGAAGTCTTGTCACGCGAGTAATACCTAAAATTGGACCCGTGATTAAGCAATTTGGGTTGAAAGCGATAGGAAAGATCGGCGAGACTGCCATTTCTGGTATCGGTAATTTGGCTAGTAAAGGCTTCAACGCTATCAAAAATAAAATATTAAGTTTAGTACGTAAAAAGCAACCTGTTAAATTACCTAGCACCAGAGAAATGCCACCCGAAGTTAGTAAGGTCATAAATGATGCGGCAAATAAAAAAATAAATGATCTAACACAGGAAGCTGCTATAACAAATCTGGCGCAGGAAGTTGCTAATACAAATCTAGCGCAGGATGTTGCTAGGACAAATCTAGCAAATACAAGTTTCATTTCAGGCAGCGGTCTTCGTTTTAGACGATATTATTAATAATAAATGTTTGCACAAGTGTCAAATGAAGTATTTGACATGGACGAGCCAGTAAGTAGAGACATATCAATGCGAGATTTTCAATATTTCTCGTACGATGTAGTTGAGCCCGATTCAAGAAATCGGAAGGAAATTCAAGTCCACGATACAACAAGATATTTTCTTCCATCTGAGGCGTATATCGAATTTGTTGGTAAAATTGTTAGAACCAATGATACCAACTTTGGAGCAAATTTTAAAGTTGGATTTGTCAATAATGGTATTATGGCATTATTCAAGAATGCCACTTACATGATCGATGGAAAAGAGATTGAATCAATCACGAATAATGTTGATATAGCAACGACGATCATAGGACTAGCAAGATACTCGGATGATTTTACCAGATCAGCCGGTCCTAGTATGATGTTTGCCAAGGATAATTCTAATGAAGCTGAACATAATCGGTATAACATCGCTATACCAATGGATAACACTGGTGTTGCACCAGCCACTCAGATGGCTTTAATAACTGGCGTCAATGACGATTACAATCTCGGATTTGCCACGCGAAAACTTATGTTGGTTGGTCCGAGTTTAAGATTTTCCTGCGCAATTCCGTTATCTCATATTTTTGGATTTTGCAGACATTTCAGAAAAGTTATTTACGGAGCGAAGCATACGATATCTTTCGTTCGAGATGCCAATGATGACAGAGCCATCTGGCGAGATGCAAGTGTAGATCCCCTTGATATCGGCAAAGTTGTCCTTGAAAAAATTACCTTGTGGATGCCAGCGATAGTTCCATCGATGATCATAGAAGAAAAATTATTATCATTCATGAATCAAGGAGGAAAATCCATCATGTCTTGGCTGACAACGATGACTGACTCTATCGAAAATGTTAATATTAACGGAATATTTACTTGGCGAATTGCGTCACAGCAGGGCTCCTCCGCACCAAGACATATCTTTGTTGCTCTGCAAAACATGAATAGAAATGATCAACTGCATAGCCATATGATATTCGATCGACTCGAGGCAACAAATGTTTCATTGAGAATAAACGGCCAACAGGAGCCAACCGAGGAAATAGCCATCGATTATGTCACCAATTCCACGGCACGCGCGTATCATCGATTGTTAAGTTTCATGGGCCGCGATCAAAATATTGATACTGGATTGCAAATATCACAATTAGATTTTAACACTCTCTATCCCATCTATTATTTTTCTTTGGAACATCTTGATTTGGTAAAGCAGTCGGTTGTTGATATTCATTTCAAAGCAAGAATTAACACAGGAGGAGGAAATGCAAGAGCAATTGCAGTTATTCTCAGCGATAGAACAATGATCCTGGAAGGCATCAGTGGTAGAATGAGAATCATCGACGCACCCGTAGAGAACATGTAACAAATTCTAAATTTAGATTAAGTGATTATTAATATGCCATACGATCACGTCAGCGTAACTCTGACCCCCGGTCAGGTGAAAAAACTTCAATCAGCAACAGCAGCGCGACGAGGTTTAAGTTTAACTTTGAAAAGTAATCAACTTCACGGTGGACCTAACAAACTATCGTTAACTAAAAATCAACACGGACATTTCACCAAAGCCAGATCGGCAAATACTGGTATTCGTCTGAATATCTCAATAGGTGCAATCAGAGATATGATCAAAGTAGGTGGTATTTTTCCTTTATTCGCCGCTATTCCAGGATTAATAGCTGCGGCGGCCCCCATGATTGCAAAAACAATAGGATTAGGTGCACTCGGTGGGATAAGTACCGCATTAGGAAAAAAGATCGTCGGAGGAAGATATCGCAAAAAAAAGGGAGGGATATTCCCTCTTCTCCCCCTTCTCACAAAATTATTGCAGCCGCAACAAGGATCCGGCCTTTACCTAAGACGACCCCCGTACGGATCCGGGTTAAGTCGAGCTTACCAACCTCAAATTTAGATTTAATCAGTGAAGTAAAAAAAAAGAAAATAAAATTTTTTAGAGGCGTATTTATGCGAGATCAACTACCGGACAAACCAAATTCAACCGAGACAGGAATAATAAATCTCGATAAAAATTCCGGTCCTGGCACTCACTGGGTTGCGTATGCGATTAATCCTCGCGAAATCATCTATTTCGATTCATACGGATTAGCACCGCCGAATGAATTTATCAAATATGTGTCAAAATTAAAACTTCCGGTTTGGTATTCAACACTTCCAACACAAACACTAGTAGATCCACCAATATGCGGCCGGGAGACAATTAATGTCCTTGATGAAATTTCAAAATCATCCAAACCTTTTCGCAAAATTTTATTTGAATATACCGTAGATAAATATCATGGTTGACATTTACGGTAGGTCTCTCTTTAGGAAAGAAAAAAAAGATGCAGTCGACATCGATACATCAAAGTTTGCAACCAAGAGCGATATTAACAATCTTTTATCGCTGTCAGAAGTTGATCCTGGCGAAGTTGCTGTATTTCAAAATACAGAAGGGCGATTACAAACTAGCAACGTTAAAATAACTGATATAATTAAGCGAGACGAATACCGCGATCACATTAGTCAATTTACTCGCCAATCGGAGATGGTATTAAAATCTATTGCTGATATCGCCGATATTATAGCAAAATTATCCCTGAAGGCCGATAAAGCATTACACGACGATCTTCAAGATAGAATGACAAAAAGACTTAATAGGCTAAATAACGACCTTAAAAAACTTGATGATGCTTTAGATAAATTTAGCAAAAAATTTGACGAGAATATAAAAACATCAACTGATACTTCCTCCGCCGCAAACGAACTAGCAAATAAGAAAGCCGATGACGATCTTAGCGAGAAAATAAAAAAAATCAACGAGGAAATTACTAATATTCTTGCCGAAATTAACGAAGTAAATATCTCGATGAGTCAGAAAATCGATAAAACATCAATCGACGATCTCAACAAAAAAATAAAAAAAATCAACGAGGAAATTACTAATATTCTTGCCAAAATTAACGAAGTAAATATCTCGATGGGTCAGAAATCATCCATCGACGATCTCAACAAAAAAATCAACGAGGAAATTATTAAACTCGGTAATGTTGTTGTTCCTGAATTTACCAGAGGGATTAACGCGATGCAAGTACAAATAAAATCCATCAACGATGAAATTAACGTGGTACGTGAATTAGCGAGTCAAAAAGTCGATAAAATATCACATGATGCAATAACGAAAAAACTCGACAATGTCATTGATGAAGTTAGCCAAAATATCAATAAAATATTTGAATTTATACGTAAAAAACTCGATAAATCAGTACACGACACAGAAATAAAAACTATCAATGATAAATTTCTTGCTGTAACAACAAACGCCAACGAAATCAACACAAAAATATCGTCAATGAACCTTGGAAGATTATCGCGAATTTCGATACCAGCGGAGGTAGAAACAAAAAATCTACAATGTAAAGTGCCCTTTGTTGTAGAGATGCGAAAAGAGGCATGGTGGACACCCGAGAATAACACATTTAAATTTAAACCGCCAATTACTGGAATATATCGAATATTCATTCAATCTTCGGTAAATTTTAAGGTAAATACTAATCGTGGCACCTACGGAGAAAATTTTAATTATTTTATGTCGGATGGTTACGAGAAGATATTTGTGTTGGAACCACCAGATAGAACCAAGATGGGACCATTTGGTTATAGTATAGTTTTCGAATATTTATCCGAATATATTCAGGATTAAATCATGCAATTGTTATCGTAGATTAATAAATGACAGCATCGGATTACCGATATAATCAGGCGAGATCATGGCAGGATTCGTTGCGAAAACAACTTGACGATTATCAAACAAAAATAAATAAATACCAGCGCAAATTAGTTATCATTGATGTTGCAGTGTACGCGGTATCTGCTGTGGTCGCTGGTGCAGGAATAATTCTATCCGCGGTAACAATGATAGCGCCAATCGTAGCAACAATAATAATCTCGTCAACAACAGCAATCGCGGGTGTTCTTAATATCATCGCGAAAAAGATATCCTCGTGCGCAAATGAAAAGTTATCTTTGTACAAAAGTAAACTTGCTAAAGTTAGTGACGCGTACTCGAAGTTATCATTGTTACTTTCTGAGAGTCTCAACGATGGTATTATATCCGATCTAGAATTTTCTTCAATGATTAGTATTTACTCGGAGATTGAACAAATGAATATTAATAATGTCCGAGTTAGCCCAGATCGTGACAAACACGACACCGCCGACAACAACGTTAATATCGCTAAGTTCAACGAAACCCGAGTTTAGTATTAATTTCTCAACACCAATTAACGTTAGCGAAATTGCATTAACACAGTTGCGTGTCTACAACAGCTGGCCAAATGTTAGATCAAAATCATTCGGTAATTTGATGTCAAATAATTCACTAGTTTTTGCAAATAAGAATAAACCCGATGGAACACCCGATTGGATCGTCGTTGGTATACCAACCGGTAGTTACGAAATTGATCAGCTGAATAATGAGTTTACCACTAGAATATCAAATTTAACCGGCGATGCTACTCCGGGAATAAAGATATCTTCACATGATCCAACATTGTCATCGATCATCGAAGTAGCGTCGCCGTATATTGTTGATATTTACCAATCGTCGATTAGAACCGTATTAGGTTGGCCCGAGGTTGCACCTCTAGCAGAACCAAAGAAATCGGATGTTATTATTCCAGGTTGGTATGATGAAACCCTTCCAGAACTACCGGAACCAAAAAAGGAAGATTTTACAACCGACGAAGGATGGTATGGAGATATCAAACACAAACCTCTGATCCACAGCGCCATCAATCTCATGAATAACCACAAATTTAACCTGGTAATGTTCGCTTTCACTTTTATTAACGAAAGAATTCTCTCATGGTTGCCTTTTCCTAAAATCCCCCCAGATGTGAAAATCTTCGACGCTACCCACATTAACAGGATAATAGCCCCCATAGACGGTATCTTGGTAAGAAGAACTCTAGACGAGTTTATTCAAGAACACGAATTACAATTAAATTTATTGCGAGGATCATTTCATGAATGCATCCTAAATAAATCTAGTTCATGTAGCGAAATTATAAAACACGTGAAAATTTTAAATCAACTTGCGAATGATATTGAATATTATCATGATATGTTTATTCGGGCGATAGTCGACGATATATCAATTGCCGACTATGTTCTTCCTATTAGCAAATTCGAGTTGATCAAGAACTCGGGTGAAAAACAAAAATTCATGAGAGTATTTGAATTAACCGAGGAAACACTGCCAAATTTCAAATTTCCCAATTCTGATTTTGATGCGATGAGAAAATCCGTCACTGATACCATTGATGATTTATTTCCAAAATTACATGCTTCATGGACCAAAAAAATATATTCAGAATTGATTCTTAAACACAACAATGATCCTTCCAAACTTGGACGACATATCTCGCCGGGTATCGTTAATATAACGGATGTTATCGCGATTTATCTTCACGCGGATGTTGTCGAGGGTAGCTATAATGTTGATTCGTCAGTGTCGAATCAAGCGAATCAGGGATTTGTATTGTATTCATTTTCACCTAGCGCATCTCCCGGTTATTTGATAATCAAGGAACCAATGAATCCGTTTTACCTGCGATGTCATAATCGATTATTGACAAGAATAAATTTCAAACTAACGGATCAGAAAGGAAATTTACTTGATATACGAGGAGAAACTGTGAGTATCAATCTTTTGGTGAAATCGTGAGAATCTCTGATTCCCGATTTTTAAATCGCAAGTGAGATTTTCCAAATCTGTATCCCAGAAATATTTCTGGGGGAAAAAAATAAATAAAATCCAGGGAAATTTTCAAAATTAATCTTTTTTTTTTGTTTTGCGGAGATATTCAATTATTCTTCGTCAATCTCCGAATCAAATATTATTGGTACATAGGAGAATTTGATCCACGAATCAGCATCATAAGAAAATGTTGCGTTGTATTTTCCTTCTGCCACTCGTTTTACTGAATGCGAGTCAATAACGAAATATTTTGCTGCTGCAGACATCGATGTAAACGCGATTTCCTCACCTGTTGCTTGATTCACTGATTTAACAGTCCTCGAATAATTAGGAAATCCACGGTTATTACCAAATCTTGAATTTTCACTCTGGGTTACCGCGCGCAGATTGGAAAGTTTATTGTTAAGTTTATTACCGTCAATGTGGTCGATAACAAGTCCTCTCTCTATTGGTCCTTTGTAACATTCGAATATAAATCTATGATTCGAATAACATTCTGTTCTTTCATTTCTTTTATGGACTGTAAATTTGAGATATCCCGAATTACAAATACTACCAACACGTTTCTTTGTTTTGATGTTTCTGACATTACCATCCTCAGATGCTTCGTAACCTTCGATGATGGGATGCGATTTATATTCACTCATGGGAATCGCTGATTTCATTTCCATATATGATATTCTCTTTGTTTAAATCGAAATTTGCTTTGAAACGATTAATATAATCTTCTTCGCATTTTATTACCGAGGAGGATCTTTTCTCATAATATCTTCGTAATTCACGATATTTTTTCCCTCCACAGGAGAAACATAATCTTGTCTTTCCTCGAATGCCAACTTGACAAACTAAACATCGCTGTGGTCCTTTGTTACCTCGTCGAATTTCGTATATATGAGCGCCACAATATTCACCTCTGCAGGATTTGTTACATGATTTTGTTGATCCAACTGTTATCCACGCGCATTGCTTCATTATATTTAGATATTTGTCTAAAATATAATAATGGATTTATTTGATCTCGATGAGGCAGAATATATCATTCCTGAAGTTGATAGTGCGAAGAAGGAATTTTTTGATGATGGAGCGATTCATGTTTGGTCGACATGGAAAACTAACTTTGTTGATGCTACGATGAATCTGGAGCGAGCGAAAAAGATAATCGAACATATAAAAAACTCACACAAAGAAGAGAGATTTATTTTCGGAATAAAATTTATTGCACAAATGCCCGATGACATTTGGATTATTCGTGATAAACGAGATCCAGTACGTGGCGGTAAGAAAAATGTTGTTCTTGATAAAAATTCGAAACCAGGATTGCTGCTGGGGATTGATGGTCCTTATTATGCTAGGGCGTATCCTTCTAGTGCTGTTGTCTATGGAATTTATCGGCTGAATAATAATCCTGATGTGAAAAATCTACCTGCGATGAGGGAATCTCCGATGATAAACTGCGTAGCTGAGCGAGTTATCGAACATATGAGGAATGCCCGTCGTGGATCTGGTCTGACTCAATTGAGATTGGATAAAATTAATTCATGGGCAAAGACAGTTACTGATGGCGCATCAATCGATGATGTTGCTGCGTTAAGTAAGAAACTTAAATTTCCTATTACGGTTAAAACACTATCGGGTGAAATATTATATTCATCGCCGTATAATTCTCGAGGAACACCAATCGAAATTGTTGATCATAATTCACATGCGTGGAGTCAGTCGGTAATGATATTCCCGCGAGATCGTGTTGTTAAGTTTTATCCCGTGGAATCCAAAGATAGTTCCGATGCAATGTTTAGATATATCAAACTATTAGCCAAGTCCGATCCAATATCGATTTGGTTATTTTCTAGCGAAGAAAGATACGATCAATTTATCTTACCACGCGGAGATATTTACCGAGATGAAATATTACACGATTCGATGAAAAATATCGCGGAGAAGTATTCGTCTAATCCAGATCAGTTACTGACAAATTGCTTTACTGTTCCGTCTGTTGCTGCTCACGCTGCTAGAGAAAGAAATTCGTGGAAACCTACAAGAAATGAATTTCTTAATGATATTCAACTTAGTTGTATCGAATACGGCCATGGAGGATTATGGAATACCAAATACTATTTCGAGGATATGATTTCCGTTGATATGAGCGCATGCTATCCTGGAAGTTTTCTCGGATATGGTGATTGTGCAAATTACTTTGCTAAATTCGGTCATCCCACCAACGAGATGACTAGAGTTGCAATTAACGGACCGTTACCTGATTTTGTAATGACAGGATTCGCTCATGTTACTTCGTTCGAACTTGCTGAGAATTTGCATAAAATTTGTTATATTTGGTTTGGTCGGCATTTATCTCAGCGAAGATGGGTCCCTACGGTATTGTTGAGATATATGCTGGATTCGTCGATGTTGATATCGCTGACGGTAAGTGAAGCGATTATATCGTATAGAAAGCAGACCGAGGTGTGGTTACCCACGGATTGTGAGAACGCGAAAGATATTGGAAGAAAAATAATTGGTAAATTTACTCAAGGAGGATCAGTTGATCATAAACACAGACACGCTAGGTTATTTATCAATGATGCTGAGATGGATTTTATTATTGCCGATACAGTGTCTCGTGGAATATTTTGCAGTAGAGAAAATATTATTATTGATGGAACGAAATTAGGAACAGTGATAACTTATCTTGATGGAGAATCAGCACAGTATACTCATTTAAGATCATCAATGCTCGCTTATGTGAGTATTAATTTGCTGTCGATGATAAATAAATTTTCTGATATCGCGGTAAGGGTTGCAACGGATTCATTTTATATCAATAAGAAATTTCAATGTAGATTGGAAAATTTAATCACCGATGGTTCCTGGGGAACTTGGAGAATAAAAAACGAGGATATTCTAGATTATTGTGAGGACGCGGATGTAGAAGATTGCGATAAGTTTCATAAAGACCAATGTGATGAAGTATCAACAGCAGTATCAGTGTTTGATCCAATTTCACGAAACAAATTTGTTTACCTAAATGGTCCTGGCGGTAGTGGTAAAACAACAAGAGCGATAAATTTATTTTCAAAATCTGATATGATCGTGTTGACTCCAACTCACAGACTAGCGAGAGAAATAAAACAACGTGGCGTTAATTCTTGTACGTATCATAGTTATTTCAAGTACAGCGGTGGATTGTGGGATTCAGCTCGAATGGGAAACAAGTACGTTAATAAGATTATAATATTTGATGAAATTTGCACAGTAAATTTAGTTATACTAAAATCATTCCTAAGTTGGTTGGAAGAGAAAAATACCGCAGTAATAATGTGCGGCGATCACGGCCAACCTGATCCTATTGATGGCGAATCTCCTCACAGGTGGCTTAGAAATTTTGTAGATTATTATGAAGAGATTGATGCTGATTATAGATCTAATGATATTTTACTGACCGAGTTTAAAAAAATGATTCGGTTGCAACCTAATAAGTTTCAATGTGATGTGATGAGAAAAATAATCAACGAGACTTCGATGGATAATTTTCTAACCTTGTGGCGTCCGGATCATTTGATCGTTGCTAGCAGAAAAATTATTCGCGATGCTATTCAGGAAATGCTATTCAAGCTTCACTGTGAGAAATTTCCAACGCTGCAGGTGCCGTTGTGTTATAGGCCAACTGATACTAGGAAACAAAATATCAATGTTATTTTGCCATGTGGAGAAGAAAAAATATTAGTTTTGAATGATATTATTTTCGTTGATATTAATCTTGTCAATGATGCAATAAACGCAGAAAGATCGCCATGGAAACTCGGATACGCAGCAACGATACATTCATCACAAGGATTAACAGTAGATGGTCAAGTCTGGATTGTCGATGATAGAATTTCCTGGTCAAATTTAGTTTATCTGGCCGTGTCTCGAGTAAGAAAATTATCTCAGTTAGGTAGAATTAAATTTCACATTAACGACGATGGTGGTAATTGAGTATCATTTGGAATTACTTGTAGTTCTTCTTTGGTAAATCCTCGTTGCGGTGCTAGTGAATCTAGAAAATAAATCGCTGGCCTTCCTGATGATCTTGTTACGGCCGATATTTTATGTGTCGTAACACTCCAGTTTGGATCGGTTGCTCTTTTTCTGCCACCCTCGGCTTCTCCCTCCTTATATAAATACCTTACAATAACGCTACCTAGCACAGGCGGAATTGTGGAACTTCGCTTTAGTGGTATATTTGGTTTTGTAATTGCAGTTGCGGGTTTCATTGATATTGTTCGTGTTACTTCGTTATTTAGCGCATTAATCACGTGAGGTAATCTTGTTACCCAATCGCGAGATCGTTTATCTTGAATAAATTCTCTCGCGTACTGATATCCGAATAATCGTTCTGCAAGAGTTTTATTGAATCTCTCAACGATAGCTTGATTGTGATGAACACCTACAATACCGCGACGGATTTTAACATTATTCTTTTTCATCAGTGAAGTAACCGCGCCAAGAAATTCTCGACCTGGATCAACCTGGAGAAGCTTCGGCCATGTTAATGGAGATCGTGAATAAATTTCGCTAAACGCCTTAGCAATCTCTGTTGCTGTTTTATTCGATAACGGTTCCGCTTCCTTGTACCTACTTGCAATATCAACAACCGTCAGAACATATTTGTATATAACTCCGTCAACAGTATCGTAAGGAAGAAACATAAGATCAGCCTGATGGACTTCATTAGGAACACTGACAGAGAAACTCGCATATGATATTTTCTTAGGCGGAGGAAGATAAATTTGCCAGACTGCTTGCCTCGATAGCCACGATTCAGCGACAGATTGCTTTACTTTTGTTGCCTTAGCAAGTTTGGCTATTGCTGATTTTCCTCGCCAAAATCCTCGCGGAGAATAATATATTTGCTCCATTATAAATTACCAGCACCTAGTACTAATTTACCTTTCATTGCTCCTTTTATTAACCAAGTTGCCAATTTCTCTTTGAAATTTTTATCAGGAATAGCATCTATTGCGTGAATTAATTTAATATCAGCAAGATGTCTTTGTTGTAAATCTCCGCTGCGATATGCAAGATCGTGATAGTAGCATGCGTTATCGATGGCGTTTACTGGATCCTCGCCAGGATTTGGTTGATTATTATCGTTAAGTCTTATATCTAATCTTGTACCAGGTCCGCAGTAATTATATCCTGGTAAATGTTTCTCTCCGGGATATTTCGCCCAGGGAGCTCCAGGCAGATTTGTTAAGGAGGTTGCGATGTCTCCTCCGGTTCTACTTTTTTTTTTACAAATCTAAACTTAATTGTCTTACAAACTTCACATTCTCCCTTGATTGCATTCCTGTTGTTGCGCGTAACGACTTCGATTGGATTTAGCGTAGCAGTTCGAGTGCGACACTTAACACAATATGAATCCATAATATTCTAATAACATGAATGTAATTGATTTTTCAGCCACAAAAAAACGCGAGCAAGTGAAACACGTCGACGCACTACCGAATTCGATTAGAATGATAATCATCGGACCATCCGGTTCTGGAAAAACTCAGTTATTGCTAAATTTGATAATGCGATGGTTAAAATGGGATAAATTGTATTTAGTTGCGCCGTCCGTAGATGATCAGCGATGTTATAAAGTACTAAAGGAATTTAGCGATAATACTGAGGATGGCACAATAGAATTTATCACGGACATCAATGAATCTCCATCAGTAGAAAGTTTAGACGGTGATACTAATAATCTTGTTGTTTTCGACGATGTGATGCTGGATAAGCAAACTAACCCAGCTAGGATATTCTCGCGTGGCCGACACAAAAACACCGATGTGATTTACGTGACGCAGCGATATACGCAAATTCCAAAGGTGATTAGAGATAATTGTAATATTTTATCAGTTTTCAATGGCGTTGATACTCACACGCTGAGGAATATTCATCAAACTTGGTGTAACGGCGACATGGATATAAATAAGTTTAAAAATTTCTTTAGTCACGCTCAGGCAACACCACACGGATTTGTCACGATTAATCTTCATGATCCACGTAGTAGATATCGAGTTGGTCTTGATCAAATTTACTCATAAAATTGCAGCCCACCATAATTCAATTATGGCAAACAAATTTTACAATACCCCCCCAAAAAAGATGCCATTTTTTTTATGCCCGAAAATGCACTTTGGGTTGAAATTTTGCGGATTAATTTGCGTAGGAGGCTTTATTTTTGCTTTCTGAGGCTTCTACGGAGAAATGTTTGGTGGGAGGGTTAAATTTATCTGAGCCACCTGGTCTGTACACCCTCCCTGCTGCTGAATGGATCTGATTGCACAATTTTCTCCTTCTATTGCGACTATGTTTCACAATATACCGCAAGTAACGGATCTTACTAATTTTGCCTCAAACTTGCATTCATGTGATCTTGTCTAACCAATTTCAAGTTTTTGAATTCTTCTAGAATCGTCTAAACTCAATTAGCCAATGAAAACTTAAGCCAAAGGCGTAATTAACTCGTATTATTAAGATTATAATTAGTAATTGTCAACACATATCTAAGCATCTATTTATACATCATATGTAATATTATGCTCTTAACAGAATCAGGTCAGGTATGAAACATATTCTGTTGAATATACAGCCATGAATAAAAAAAATTACAAAAATTAACTAAAATCATATACCAGGAGTTACACAATATATATATATATATATATATATATATATATATATATATATATATATATATATATATATATATATATATATATATATATATATGCATAACAATAAGAAAACATTGTTAAGTTTAAGTCTGTTCTTGCAGTCGAAATAGGCAAGTTTTTTAGCACTCTTGAATGAGATCACAATGTCTTTGTTTCTAGGTTCAAGAACTAATTCTTTCCAGGTAGATGGGCCTGGCACATAAAAGAACATTATATGTTATGACTTCGTTTTATTAGTGAGATTAGTGAGAATAAAAGAGTCAGAAGAGGAGATTAAATATCTATAGTGATTGCACACGTGGATGAAGTTAGAAAGGTATTGTTGACTGGAGGCAATCAACGCATTGTAGCATAGATAATACACGTTGTATTCCATTCTGGTGCGAACATGGTAGGAACTGAATGGTACAGGTCAGCGGAGGAGTGCTCAGTTCTTGGTACCCTAAGGACGATCAGGGCAGCTGTGCTTTGAGCGTCTTCAAGTTTCTGTAGGAGATATTCAGATGAACGAGATAGAAGAGAATTGCAATAATCAAATCAAATGTTGTTACATGAACATAAATAAATTTACTAATGGAGATAGTGCGTTTCGGCTTCATATATGCGGCTTTGCATACGTTCATGACATGTTGGTTTAATGAAAGACCATTATCGAGAATGACACCTAGGTTTCGTACTGACTGTGTGAATTTAATTGTGGTATTGCTGATACTTATTGACTGAGGTAAAGGATGTGAACGAGAAAGTCTTTGTGTGGTGATCAGATTGGCTTCGGTTTTATCACCCTTGATTTCAAACTTTTTATATGTCCTCCATAACCTAACACCTGAAATGCACCACTCTAGGCCTTGGATGGTAGTATCAACTTCGGTTGGATGACTTGAGAGTCATCAGAGCTCCAGTGGTGCGACACTCGATGACGATTTATGACACTTGACAGGGAAGGAGTGTATATAATGAAAAGAGTGAGTCTAAGAACAGAACCCTTTCGAACACCAAGACAGAAATGAACTGTGCTTGAATATTTTCCATTTATGGATACAATTTGTGTCCTTTCCATTAAGTATGACATGAACCATAGTAAGGCTGTATCGGGAATCCCAAATACATGCTGAAAGCGGTGAAATAATTTATCAAGGTGTGTCAAATGCTGCAGATAAGTTGAGGAGGGTAATGACTGTAATCCTTCCACTATCTGAAGCAGAGAGAATGTCGTTAACTATTTTCCCTAGAGGAAGTTTCTTTATTGTGGTGAGGGCTGTAAATTGATAAAACGATTATTTTAAATTCAGATAAAACACATGATGAGACAGAAAAACTTTTTCTAAGATTGTTTTTTTGGCATGACTGGCTGGTTCGTTTTTCAGTTCGTTAGCATCGTGGTTTCTTGGGAAGCTTTTGAATGGCAGTTTTCAGAAGTAATGTGAATTCTCCAGATGAAAGAGAAATATTAATAACGTCGATTAGTGAAAGCAATATTGAGTCTAAGCCCTCTGGCAGCAGTGTGTCGGAATCGGATCTAGTTCACATGACTTTGGAGCGCTCTTCTTTAGGTTTCTCAATAAGAAATCCGTATAGACAATCTCAAATGCAGTTTGGAGGTTGTCTTTGAAATTCTGTATCACACCTGTGTTGTGATGATGAGTCGATTTAAATTGTGTTGTCAAGTTAATCTATACCGGTTCGCACTTTGTCACGTAAGAAATTTGCAACTGGTCTGGAAGGTCGATGGCAGAGAAGGTCGTTAGAAGCAGCGTACATTTCCCCATTACATTAGCTAGTTAGTAATATCGAAGAGCTCTTTATAGCTGGAACTTTTAGCCATCTTGATACCGAAATAGGCTGATTTCGCTTTGCTTATGAATAGCAAGATCGGATGAGAGTCAAAGCGTCGAGGCCTTACGGTATTCTCTCTTGACAGTGCGAAACTGGTCCCTAACACTTCTATACCATGAAGAGCACTTCTGAATGGATGCTTTGCACTTGGTTGCTATGGCATGTTTATTAAGTAATGCACACAAACATTAATCAAGTCGTACAGTGGTAGGACGTAACAAAATTATTAGGTTTGCTTCAAGGTTATTCATTAGCTAGGTTTTATTTATCATCTCTTAGTAACAAACAAAGATGTATGAGTATGGCTTTAGTCTAGCGCACAATGTAGTATAGAGCTCCGATGAGTGACTATTTAATGCAATTAATGAGGAACTATCATAGCATAAACGAGTAGATTGGCCAGTATGTTCATCAACAATGGCCACTGTAGCAGTTGCGCAAGACAATTTACAAAAAACTATCTGATAGATCTCGTTTCCAAAACAAGCAACTGAAGACACACATTCCAACAGAACAGCCAAAGCACGATGAACACAATGAAGCAGAGAAAGACAGTTAATGAACACATATATCATACAAAATAGCACAAATGTATGAGCAACTGTTCTAGCCTGCTAAGCGTTTCAAGGTTTTTCCGAGACATCCATAATAAAAGAGCGTATTTCGATATAGGTGCATGGGAGGATATGTTGAATAAACCTGCTAAATGTTGCTTTAACCATTAAAGCATTTTATAATTTGAACATTAGTGATTTCATACTCTGAAAATTTACTACAAATGTATTAGTTGATTTTTGTACCTTTTAATGTATTTATGTATATAGTGGTAAATTAGTACTAGAAGTCCTAGCCTGGATAATCCTACGGTTATTTACAGTCATTATTAGTTGAATCTATATGAAAAATATTGAAAGTCATTCTCAGTGTAACACAGAATTTTACAACAATATGATTTATACAGTTTCGGATAATAGCAGATTTTAGCGGTTTTACTTTACTTTAAAGTCTTACTTGACCGGGAATAAAACAAGCGCTCAAAGAGAGGCTTTGTCATTTTAAACATTAATTGGTTTATGTCAATTTAAAATCTAATTTAAACATCATGACAAAATATAAACTTGTTTATAATTCCCACACTGCAGGAATATTTAGCATATTTATATTTTCATTAGTGAAAGTTTTTAAAAAGATTAGTGGATACATCACAAATAGTTATTTTTGTATAAACCTACAATGTATGTTCTGAAAAAAGATTACATTTTTGGACCTTTACCTAGTGAGACATACTTCGGAATGCAGATAACAATAATTGCGCACGATATAAGTTATTCTACATAAAGTCAAAATTTATGTATATATTTTATATGGTTAGTGGAAGAAAGAACATTTAATTTTGCAATTATGTTTCTCACTACAACTGTACAAGGACATATTTACTACGTATATCAGTGTAGATCGTGCTTCCTGTCATTAGATATTTCACATATATGCCACTTTTGTCAATATAAACCAAGCTGATTATATGCAAATCATCTCACATACATGTTTGTCAAAAAACTCAGGCTAACTGGATGTAATTATTTCTTACATATATGCCATGTTTGACAAGGGAAATGAGCTACATATATGGCATGTTTGACAAGGAAAATGAGGTACATATATGGCATGTTTGACAAGGAAAATGAGGTACATATATGGCATGTTTGACAAGGAAAATGAGGTACATATATGCCATGTTTGACAAGGAAAATGAGGTACATATATGCCATGTTTGACAAGGGAAATGAGGTACATATATGCCATGTTTGACAAGGGAAATGAGGTACATATATGCCATGTTTGACAAGGGAAATGAGGTACATATATGCCATGTTTGACAAGGAAAATGAGGCTAACTACATGTAATGTTATCTCATATACATGTCAGGTTTCTCAAGGAAAACACCGGCTGATTAAACGTAATTTATCTATAAAGTGGGACAGAAATGAGATAATGGTATGGCAACTGTGATAAAACCAAATGCAAGAATAAAACTGGTAGTTTGTTCGTGAAGGATTGTAACTTCGTGTTGTATTTAAGGTCATACATGTCAATCATTTTTACCCTTATAAAACATAAAACGCATTAGAATAACGATTCTTTAAAACTGACTCCAAACTGACCAAGCTGTGTTGCTTCGACTAATAAAAACTATAATTTCCCTTAACACATATGATGGCATATTTTGTAGCATTATTACGTTAAGTCAGCGACGTAATTGATTTATAAAATATAATGACGTCATCAATCGTTGTGCCTGAAGGAGCATATAGTAAATAAATAATCTATCTATCTATATCTTTATCTATCTATCTATCTATCTATCTATCTATCTCTCTCTCTCTCTCTCTCTCTCATATATATATATATATATATATATATATATATATATATATATATATATATATATATATATATATATATATATATAAGAGAGAGAGAGAGAGAGAGAGAAATAAATATACACCAATCACGGAGGAAAGTGCTATCCATGGATCCTACTGGAGAGTGATTGATATTATTAACATATCATTATCATACAAGTTAGAAAATATTTAATTCATACTCTACTCGGGTCTAGGGAATAGACACCCATCGGCTTTTCTGCATGGGCCAGTGCATATACCATTCCGACCATGCATACATCACTAAAATTGATGCTTTGGGGTTGCCGGTATAGCTATTCATGCGTATCAGACACCAGCAAGTCGACCATGCAATTTATTCTCATCTAAGTACGCTCTCAGTCCGGATTCCTACGTCAAAAATCAAAATATATAAGGTTATTTTATAGAAATACAAAGATAGACTAAGAAGAGCAGAAAGTGTTATCCTTGGATCCTACAGGAGAATGCGTGATAACGTTAACCGATTCTTTAAAGAAAAAAATACGAATATATATTATTATCGTAGGATCGAGAATGTCGAATTTGTGCTCTACAGAGGTTCGAAATTATTAGATGTTATTTTAAACAAATACTAATATACACCGAAAACAGTGGAAAGTGACACACACACACAGACACACACACGTGTATGGAGTTTTTTTTTTTTTACTGGCAAAAGATGACGATACAAATTTTCAACAATATAGGAAAAAAGAATGTAGAAGAAATTGAATTTGGAAATGGAGGTCCAATTACATTTGAAATGGTGTCTTTTTCTGCCTACGGTTAATCCTTTCAAAAACAACAAATTCTCAGGGTTACCTTCCTCTGGAAAGCCATTAAAAATCTTACATTACATGGAAACAGGTTTAAAGTCTACATCTTGTGAAATAACAGAAGTACACAAAAGTTAAACTCATGTTTCCATGCACGGACTGCACAGTGTGGCCATTCACTAAGACTGATTATATTTTACCTAACGCGAACATTGTCAAGTTTCTACTGAAATTTGAATCTTAACCATGATACGCGAAATATTCCTTAGCAGCTGGTATATGCTATTTGGCTAATGTACAGTAAATGTGCATCATAATGTTGCAATCAAGTATCGAGCAACACTTGATAGCATTCTCTGCAGCCGTGCATTGACATAGATCAAATATGATCACTCAGGCACTTTATTAACTTCACCCATCACGGTGAATATTTTTTATAATCCATTCCTTCTTCTGCATAAATTCCGTATAAATTTCAAAACCAGAAACGTACTGGTCCGCCAAGACTAGTGATGTTATCAACATGGAGTCGTCCAGAACGCCTTCAAATAATTCACAAAAGTTCCATAATAATGTTATAGTACAAATAATGCAAACACTTTCTATTTCCACTGAACAGTCAAAACAAAGGTTTTTCCTCTCGAATAATGTCTAAGTACATCTAAAACACGCCTGCAGATTTCCAGAAGGAATATAAGAAATGAGGATGACTCCGAAAATCGGAATGGATCTGATTGCTCAATTTCTCCTTCTATTGCGACTATGTTTCACAATATACCACAAGTAACGGATCTTACTAATTTTGCCTCAAACTTGCATTCATGTGATCTTGTCTAACCAATTTCAAGTTTTTGAATTCTTCTAGAATCGTCTAATCTCAATTAGCCAACGAAAACTTAAGCCAAAGACGTAGTTAACTCGTATTATTAAGATTATTATTAGTAATTGTCAACACATATGTAAGTATCTATTTATACATCATATGTAATATCATGCTCTTAACAGAAGCAGGTCAGGTAGGAAAAATGTAACTAAACATATTCTGAAGAATGTGCAGCCATGAATAAAAATTACAAAAATTAACTAACATCATATACCAGGAGTTACACAATATATATATATATATATATATATATATATATATATATATATATATATATATATATATATATATATATATATATATAACAGTAATAAAACATTGTTAAGTTTAAGTCTGTTGTTGCAGTCGAAATAGGCGACTTTTTTTGTAGCACTCTTGAATGAGATCACAATGTCTTTGTTTCTAGGTTCAAGAAGTAATTGTTGCCAGCTAGCTGGGTCTGGCACATAAAAGAACATTATATGTTATGACTTCGTTTTATTATTGGGATTAGTGAGAATGATAGAGATAGAAGAGGAGATGAAATATCTATAGAGATTGCACACGTGGATGAAGTTAGAAAGGCATTGTTGACTGGAGGCAGTCAACGCATTGCAGCAAAGATAACACATGTATTTGATTTTGGTGCGAACATGGTAGGAACTGAATGGTACAGGTCAGCGGAGGAGTGCTCAGTTCTTGGTACCCTAAGGACGATCAGGTCAGCTGTGCTTTGAACGTTTTCAAGTTTCTGTAGGAGATATCGAGATGAACCAGATAAAAGAGAATTACAATAATCAAATCAAATTTTGTTGCATCAGCATTAAGAAATTTACTAATGGAGATGATGCGCTTCGGCTCCGGATATGCGGCTTTGCATACGTTCATGACATGTTGGTTTAATGAAAGACCATTATCGAGAGTGACACCTAGGTTTCGTACTGACTGTGTGAATTTAATTGTGGTATTGCTGATACTTAATGAGTGAGGTTAAGGATGTGAATGAAAAAGTCTTTGTGTGGTGATCAGATAGGCTTCGGTTTTATCACCCTTGATTTCAAGTTAAATAAAGTCGATTAGTGAAAGCAATATTGAGCCTAGGCCCTCTGGCAGCAGTGTGTTGGAATCGGATCTAGTTCAATGACGTTGGAGCGCTCTTCTTTAGGTTTCTCAATAAGAAATCCATATAGATAGTCTCAAATGCAGTTTGAAGGTTGTCTTTGAAATTCTGTATCACACCTGTGTGGTGATGATGAGTCGATTTAAATTCTGTTGTCAAGTTAATCTATACCGGTTCGCACTTTGTCACATAAGAAATTTGCAACTGGTCTGGAAGGTCGATGGTAGAGAAGGCCGTTAGGAGCAGCGTACATTTTCCCCATTACATTAGCTAGTTAGTAATATCGAAGAGCTCTTTATAGCTGGCACTTTCTTAGTACCGATGCAGGCTGATTTCCCTGCATGAACTATGTGGCATTCGTCTTAGCGGCTTCCTATCTTTACTTATGAATAGTAAGATAGGATGAAAGTCAAAGCTTCGCGGCCTTACGGTATTCTCTTTTAACAGTGCGACACTGGTGACTAACACTTCTATACCATGAAGAGCACTTCTGAATGGATGCTCTGCACTTGGTTGCTATGGCATGTTTATTAAGCAATACACACAAGCATTAATCAAGTCGTACAGCGGTGGGACGTAACACAAGTATTAGGTTTACTTCAAGGTTATGCATTAGTTAGGTTTATTTATCATCTCTTAGTAACAACCAAAGATGTATGAGTATGGCATGTGACGCAGAGGTGCTCTGATGAAAGTTCGTGGGACACCAGTGACAGTTATAATATTATGATAAGATCGATGCAGAATCTAGTCTGAAATAAGACCATATTTATAGGGGATTTGGCTAATTGACTGTTTGATGTTGAAAACATGAATGGAATCTAAGAGGTTTCGTGCGTATGAGTTTGCAGGACAATGGAAATGAAAACTGAAGTCCCCAGGAATAATCAAACTGACACCTATTGAATTTCTATGTTCCGGGCGGTTAGGAAACTGATATAACAAGAGAAATTCATTCAGCCTGCTTTTTCGTCCTGCAGGAGGGCATTAGAGGAAGAAAAAAAAATGGATGGACCTTTATTCAGCTGCCGGTGTGGTTCAAACACCGTATGGTCAAAATTGAAGATTACAGTGTAGCAAAGATAGTGAAAATGGTGAAGTATTGAGTTCTTTGCAAAGACACCAATTCTATCAGATGTAGTAATGGGGGAGTGGGGCGGGTGTTAGATCCGCGCACTTTGGACTCATTACCTGCTGTTTTTAACCAGGTTTATGTCAGGAAAAGATCACAATATCTTGACCATTGATAATGTTGACTATTTCTGCGCGCTTTTACAATATTCCAGATGATTGTGACTTTAGTTGCTCTGAGTTAAACGTTGACGACCGATCAAGAGTTTGAATTAAATGGTTGAAACTAACGGTCGAATTTTCAAATCGCTTCGACGGAAATGGCAAAAGGAAGATAACCTGAATTCTACTTCCTGTTCTACGCTGGTCGCCTTTGAAACCAAGATTTTTTTTTCTTTCTCGTTGCCATTTACATTTAAGTGACGAAGAATGTAGTTCAAAGTCCTTTAGTCTAGCGCACAATGTAGTATGGAGCTCCGATGAGTGGCTGTTTAATGCAATTAATGAGGAACTGTCATAGCCTAAACGGGAAGATAGGCCAGTATGTTCATCAAAAATGGCCGTTGTAGCAGTTGCGGAAGACAATTTACAAAAACAGCTATCTAATAGATCTCGTTTCCAAAACAAGTAACTCAAGACACACATTCCAACAGAACAGCCAAAAGTACGACGAACACAATAAAGTAGAGAAAGACAGTTAATAAACACATATATCATACAAAATAGCACAAAAAGTGGGAGCAGCTGTTCTAACCTGCTAAGCGATCCAAGACTTTTCCGAGACTTCCATAATAAAAGATTATATTTCAATATAGATGCATGGGAGGATATGTTGAATAAACCTGCTAAATGTTGCTTTAACCATTAAAGCATTTTATAATTTGAACATTAGTGATTTCATACTCTGAAAATTTACTACAAATGTATTAGTTGATTGTTGTACCTTTTAATGCATTTATGTATATAGTGGTAAGTTATGACTAGAAATCCTATCCTGTATAATCGTATGGTTATGTACAGTCATTATTAGTTGAATCTATATGAAAAATATTGAAAGTCATTCTCAGTATAACACAGAATTTTACAACAATATGTTTCATACAGTTTTGGATAATATCAGATTTTAGCGGGTTTACTTTACTTTAAAGTCTTACTTGAACTGGAATAAAACAAGCGCTCAAAGAGAGGCTTTGTTATTTGAAACATTAATTGGTTTATGTAAATTTAAAATCTAATTTAAACATCATGACAAAATATAAACTTGTTTATAATTCCCACACTGCAGGAATATTTAGCATATGTATACTTTCATTAGTCAAAGTTTTAAAAAAGATTAATAGATACATCACAAGTAGTTACTTTATTTTATAAACCTACAACGTATGTTCTGACAAAAATTACATTTTTGGACCTTTACCTAGTAAGACATACTTCGGAATGCAGATCACAATAATTGCGTACGATATACACAAAGTTTATGTTTTGTACATTTATATTGCTAGTGAAAGACAGAACATGGAATTTTGCAATTATGTTTCTCAGTACAACTGTACAAGGACGTATTGACTATGTATATCAGTGTAGATCGTGCTTCCTGTCATTAGATGTTTCACATATATGCCAAGTTTGTCAATATAAACCAAGCTGATTATATGTAATTTATCTCACATACATGTTTGTCATGGAAATCGGGCTGACTACATGTAA
The DNA here is from genome assembly GCA_028554795.2 of Sinohyriopsis cumingii. Classification (NCBI taxonomy): domain Eukaryota; kingdom Metazoa; phylum Mollusca; class Bivalvia; order Unionida; family Unionidae; genus Sinohyriopsis; species Sinohyriopsis cumingii. Next base: position 99,910,105 of record CM068840.1, on the reverse strand, counting down.
TGTTATCTCAAACATATCTCAGGTTTGTCAAAGAAAAACCGGCTGATTAAAGGTAATTAGCTATAATGTGGGACCGAAATGAGATAAGGTTATGGCAACCAAATGCAAGAATAAAACTGGTAGTTTGTTCGTGAAGGATTGTAACTTCGTGTTGTATTTAAGGTCATACATGTCAATCATTTTTACCCTTGTAAAACATAATAAACGTTATAATAACGATTCGTTAAAACTGACTCCACACGGACCAAACTATGTTGCTTCGACTAATAAAAACTATGATTTCCCTTAACACGTGTGAGGGCATATTTTGTAGCATTATGACGTTAAGTCAGTGACGTAATTGATTTATAAAATATAAAGACGTCATCAATCGCTGTGCCTGGAGAAGCATATAGTAAATAAATAACATATCTATCTAAAAAGAACTCACTGTCTGTTAGTCTGTCTCTCTCTCTCTCTCTGTATATATATATATATATATATATATATATATATATATATATATATATATATATATATATATATATATATATATATATATATATATATATATATATATATATATATCTATATATATTATACATGAGAGAGAGATAGAGAAAAAGAGAGAGAAATAAATATACACGAATCACGGAGGAAAGTGCTATCCATGGGTCCTACAAGAGAATGATTGATATCATTAACATATCATTATGATACAAGTTAGAAAATGTTTAATTCATACTCTACTCAGGTCTGCAGATTACGACACCTATCGCCTTTTCTGCACGCGCCAATGCATATACCATTCCGACCATGCATACATCACTAAAATTGATGTTTTGGGGTTGCCTGTATAGCTATTCATGCGTATCAGACACCAGCAAGTCGACCATGCAATTTATTCTCATCTAAGTACGCTGTCAGTCTGGATTCCTACGTCAAAAATCAAAATATATAAGGTTATTTTATAGAAATACAAAATATAGACTAAGAAGAGCGTAGTGTTATCCTTTCATCCTACAGGAGAATGCGTGACAACGTTAACCGAGTTTTTAAAGAAAAAATACGAATAAATAATATTATCATAGGATCGAGAATGTTTAATTTGTACTCTACAGAGATTCGAACTTATTAGACGTTATTATAGACAAATACTAATATACACCGAAAAGAGTGGAATGTCACACACACACACACACAGACACAGACACACAGACACACACACGCACACGTGTATGAATTTTGTTTTTTTTACTGGCAAAAGATGACGATACAAATTTTCAACAATATAGGAAAAAAGAATTAAGAAGAAATTGAATTAGGAATTGGAGGTACAATTACATTTGAAATGTTTTTTTTTTTTTTCTGCGTACCGTTAATCCTTTCAAAAACAACAAACTCTCAAGGTTACCTTCCTCTGGAAACCCATTAAAAATCTTACATTACATGGAGACAGCTTTAAAGTCTACATCTGGCGAAATAACAGAAGTACAAAAAGGTTAAACTCATCTTTCCATACACATGTACTAAGACCGATTATATGTTATCTAACGCGAACATTATTAAATTTCCACTGAAATTTGAATCTTAACACGATACGTGAAATCTTCCTAAATAGTTGTTACATGATATTTGGCTAATGCACAGTAAATGTGCATCATACTTTTGCAATCAACTATCGAGCAACAGTTGATAGCAATCATGCAGCTATGCATTGACATGGATCAAATATGAGCAGTCAGGCACTTTACCCCCTTCAACCATCACGGCTGATAGTTTTATAACCCATTCCTTCTTCTGCATATTGCAGCTTAGGAAACTATAAAATGACAGGTCTTGGTACATTTGAGTCATTGTTGCACATGGAAACAAAACAATGGTATGCAACCATATGTGCATGGTTGCATTAGGAGCCTCGTTTTTAAATCAGCATCTCAGATGCGTGATAAAAGCTTGAATCTCTCGCATGCTGCGATTACAATTACTTCCGGGTCAGCACGCACCAATTTAGTCCCTATCTAACTTTAGAGTATTTTCCTCTCCTTTGCTGGCAGTGATCTTTGGCTTGATGTAGGTATTCCGGTTATTAATGTTAATTAAATTGTTTGTTCTTAAAATGTGAGTACCATCATCTTATTATCTTTGTGTATTTTTGATACAGCTGACACCGAGTTATCTGGCACGGATGCTGACCCGGAAGTGAAATCTATGACATATGATAAGTTGCTTTGTTTACAGTTCAGCCTCTCAAAAGTTGTGCCCGATAATTATGAAAAGATCTTTTTTTATCGTTTTGTCAGGAAATATACTTTTTATTAACATATCTGGAGTGGGACACACTTAAGTTTAGTACTTAAAAGCAAAGGTACACTTTATGATGGGAAAGCAACTGTGTACCGAGTCCTCTCGGGTTTGAACATCCATATTGCGTTTTGTCATAAACATCAGTGTGGTAACGTACTTCCTTACCACTGGACAAAATGTTATAAGATTTACAGACTCAGGCAAGCAATTATTTGCATTAAACATCATTCATTGGTCAACTTTGCTTTCCAAAATGTACTCGTTTCTCGTTTTAAATTTGTATTAAGACATACAAATTAAAATTTCGTCAAATAATTTCTTTAAAAGTTAAATTCATAATTTTTTTTCAGTTAAGCCATATTTTCAGATAGAAATTAAACTCTGTTGTATTAAAAGTACGTTTTGTTGCATTGAAAAATGTCTTGTTCGCAATGAAAATCAGTAGATTTGGTAAGTAAGGTTGAAATATGTGTGGAATACAAATACAAGAGTTTGACTAGAATTGGTCATAATAAGTTGGCTCGGTACCACTTGCATCGCAATTAATACTGCTGGGTCAGTACCCACCAGATTTGTCCCTGTCTAATACACTGGACAACAAATTTTTACAAAAGTCATGTTACTGAAATAAAATTAGTCAATTCTTATCAATTTTTATGTGCTGAACACGAATATGACAGTCAAATTGCAAAATTGGCTCTAGTTTTTTTGTAATCTGCAAGAAATTAATGTTTACATAACGAAATGCATTCCAATAGTAAAAGGTCAACTGTAATAGCCTACCTATAAAAAATCAAGTCATTGACTACATCTTAGATTTCTTCGCCTGTCTCTTGTACAGCTGTTCGGGAGCATCTCTGAGGAGTGTCCAGCAGTAGTCAGCCAGCATTGTAGTGGACCATTTTCCCTGGTATCTTTGTTCCATTGTTGCGATATCTTGATGAAAACGTTCGCCGTGTTCATCACTAACAATACCACAGTTGCTAGGAAAGAAATCCAAATGGGAATGAAGGAAGTGAATCTTTAGAGACATATTGCAGCCAAGTTTCTTATACTTCATCAACATGTCTTCTACTAGTTCCTTATAGTTTTCTGCCCTAACATTTCCGAGGAAGTTTGTAGAAACTAGGCGAAAAGCATTCCATGCTTGTTTCGCGTCACCTTCCAGCAAGTTGTTGAACCGGTCATCTTTGAAAAGCTCTCGAATCTGAGGACCCACAAAAACTCCCTCTTTAATCTTTGCTTCGCTGAGTCGAGGGAATTTTTCATGCAGGTATCGGAATGCTGGCAAAGTCCGGTCAATGGCTTTCACGAAGTTCTTCATCAAACCTAGTTTGATGTGAAGGGGTGGTAGCAAGATTTTCTGAGCCTCAACCAGAGCTGGGTGTTGGATATTCTTCTCTCCAATGGCTACATTCTGCCTGTGAGTCCATTCCTTCCTCATGTAGTGCATTTCCCTTGCTCGGCTATCCCACTCGCATAAGAAACACATGTATTTTGTATATCCTTGCTGCAGTCCTATTAAAAGGGCAACTACCTTCAAATCACCACAGAGGTGCCAGCTGTACTTGTTATACTCAATGGAATTCAGTAGCTGCCTTAAGTTATCGTATGTCTCTTTCATGTGGACAGCATACGCTACTGGAATAGATGGAAGAATGTTTCCATTGTGCAAAAGCACAGCCTTGAGACTCAGTTTCGAAGAGTCCACAAATAGTCTCCATTCTTGTGGGTCATGAGTGATTTTTAAAGCATTCATGAGGCCCTCAATATCGGAACAGAATATCAGATTACTTTCCTTTCTGAAGAAAGGCTCCAATTGCTGGTGGCGCTTTCGATATGCAGTAATTGTGACATCTTCTTCTAGAAGATTCCATTGTTGGAGTCTTGATCCTAGCAATTCTGCCTTGTTCTTTGATAAGTCCAAATCACGAATCAGGTCATTTAGTTCTTCCTGTGTTATTCTGTGTGGGGTTGATGATGCACCACAGTGAAAATCTGGATCACTGCATGCTGATGGACCAGGAGAAGAACAGGTCGACTCACCTTTGTCTTCGTCAGATGAATCAAGAGAATATTCTGCTGGAGGTTCTGGAATAGGAAGTCCCTCACCATGTGGAACTGGTCTCAATGCAGACGGAATGTTTGGGTAGACTATTCTCGACTTCTTTCGCTTCGTTATTCCGCCGGAAAGAGGAGGAACCAAGCAGAAGTAACAGTCATTTAGGTGGTTGCTTGGCTCTCTCCACACCATTGGGACTGCAAACGGCATTGATGACCTTTTGCAATTCAACCACTGTGAAAGCTGTGTTGTACATGTAGCACAGCATATATGCGGAGCCCAAGGCTTGTCTTGGTCACCAACCTTGCATCCGAAGTAAAGATGATATGCCTTCTTCACTTGAGAATTGATACTTTTCTTCTGGTTGGCAAATGTCACTTCCCCACAAATATAGCAAAAATTGTCCGCGGTATTAACACACTTTCGAGGCATTACTGTTCTTTATTGTACGTAAATGGATAAAATAATAAGTTTTATGTAACAGTAGCTTGAACTGTCTCGCACAACGTCTAAAATATTTTAAATGCTGAACCTATCTGATTGGGCTTTATATAGTACACTGCTTACGTCAGCTTCAGCAGCCGCCTGGCATTAGTATAATAGGCCTACACATGTATAGTACACTGCTGACGTCAACTTACTTCAGCAGCCGCATGGCATTAGTATTGCATTGCATCAGAAAATGATGCAATCAACTGTGGATGATGTGAGCATGATGGTATTATGCAATGTTACATCATTATTCCGGATGTTGCTGCAGTCCTACTGGAGAAATTTACACAGTGAAACATAGAAAATGAGGTATATGAATATCTTCAAAACGAGAGCCAATACAAATTTTTCACGGTTATATTCGTGTTCGGCACACCAAAATACTACAGATTAGGGCCTTTTCAAGTCAGTAATGATTTCACTGTTGACCAGTGATATCAGAGTATTTTTCTTCTCTATTTCTTTGGTGACCCCTGACCTGAATGTAGGCATTATCAATACTGATTTAAAGAAAAATGTATATTCTTCAGAATTTGATGATTATCACGTGTGTGTGTGTGTGTTTTGATCACAACTGACATATAATGACCAGACACCGGTACAGCCTGGGTTGCTTTGTTTACAGTTCCGCCTCTAAAATTCTCAGATAATCTATGATAAGAACTAAATTGTGAACTTCTGAGGCTTGATTTACATATCATTTATTTAAAATTAAACACACTTGAAAGCTCAGTCGTGAAGAGCAGATATAGAGAATATATAAGAGAATGTTCACTGCGTTCCCATGCTAGAAGCGCATCGACAACGAGACTAAAAGATGTAAAGCCATTGCTTGACAGCAGTGCTTGGTCAATACTATTGTAACACATTTGAGATTGTAATAATGCATTCAGATGTGTTAAAACATCTGTTTAGTTCATTTACTTATTTTCCTTTTATAATATATTTGTTTGCCGACAAACCTATTCTTTATACCTAGCACGTAATATCGAATTGCAAGCAATTTTTGGCATCGGATTATTTCTTTCTTTCTTTCTTTATTTGTTCGTTTGTTCGTTCGTCCGTCCGTCAATCCGTCAGTTCATTCATTCATTCAAAAGTAACAATACGCATCTAGTGCAGACACTGTTTTTTTTTCTTACTTGATTTTTAGGGTTTAATTTTTTCCCGTTGTATTTTAAGGACAGTCAATAAAAAGCGAGGATGCTTCCAAACTACGGGTTTCGCAAAGTTTTTCAGCTAGCATCAAAGACCGTGATCGCTCTTCGTTTATCGTGTTTTATTGAGGCGGTCACTTTTTCATTCATAAACATATTATTTCCAGATCTCCCCTTTATTCCATACTTATTTGTCTATCCCCCTGAAATGATGACAATCTCAGTTTCTCGCAGTCAATACAATTGATTTACTTCGTTAGCGGCATTTTTGTGTCCCGTCCACAATTAAAGAAAAATGTAATCTTTATTTCTTTCAGACCACCATATGACAGACGAAGAATACAGAATTAATAGACGAGCACGCGTGCACTAAGATAACTTAGTTATAGTAGTCTTTTAAAGGGGACACATTATGCAAATACACAGCTAAACAGCCAAGTAGCTGATCAACATCAGATTGAGTATACAATTTATGTGATTATATGATTATAAAGCATTGTTATAAGATAAATGTCATACTATGCCATTGTGTTTTAATAAAACGCAACATGCGTTTGATTTAATGTAGTGTAATACATTGCATTAGTTATTATCTCGGAAATGGGATCAACACCTCTATATTATACTGTAATTTAACAATTCTTACCTATTTATTTATTTGTTGGTTTGTTTGTTTGTTGAGTTATTTATGCTTGTTTAATTTATTTACTTATTTTTTTTATTTAATTATTTGTTTGTTTATTTTTTATATGATGGTTAGTTTATTTATTTATTTATTTAATTTTTTTCCCCGAATAAAATATGCGTACTTCTCGTTCTTCGTTAAAAAATATCTAAAACCCATTACATATTTATATCGCATCTTCCTCTATGAAAGTCAATAAAATTCTTCCGTTTACGGACATGAACTATAAAAACTCGTATCATAGTTATTACTTCCGGTTCAATACCCACGTATGTAGTCCCAGTTTATTTTTAGAGCCTTTTTCCTCTCTCTCATTTTGGTGGTGATACAAAAGATAGACTTTTTGGTATTGGTTTAAAGGTAATTGTTCATTTTTAATGGGTGTGTTTGTCTGTTTGTATTTTGGCGACAGTGCGCAGTGAGTAATGATGCATTGACGCTGATCTAAAAGTGAAATCTATGATCTATTGCACATTGCTTTGTGTACAGTCCAGCCTGTCCACGAAATGGCAGCTAAACTATGATAGGAACTTCACCGTGAATTTATCTTCGAAGGTATTTTAGATTGACATGAAATTTATTATGACTTGGATGCAGTGGAAATTGCACTACCGAGAAACAGAAATGTAGAGACCATAGAGGAACATAATTCTGATCCGCGTCCTGTCAGTGGTACGTACATTAAATTTTATATTGAATTTCCATCATGAATTTGTTGACGTATGGTACTATTTTTTAATTTAGTACTTTGACAGAGTGCGGTATTGGAGCATCAGCTTATATCACATTCCAGTGAACCGTTCAGCTTAATTGTTGTTAATCTACACTCTTAAAGATATACTAGAAATGTTAATATAGATCATTTGAATTATGCTTCTACGGCTGATCTTCATAAGTACATAATACCTGTCCCACATATGCATGTCTTGGGGATCAGAACTTCACAATTAATTGATCAGATAGTATCTGTTTGTACTAATAGTTGATCTGCGAGGCACAGCATTGACTGAATTCACTTGCAATATCCAAAATAAATCTCCAACATAGTGTTGCTGACTATTCGGGCAGCACACATCGGGACATTCAGAATTCTCAATAGTCGGTAACCGAAGTACGCTATGAATCTATTAAATGTTTGTACAATAGCAGCCTTTTCTCTAACTTTTCGCAATTACAGTTTCAATAAGCACTATATTTTGTCTACATTAAAATAAAAAGCAGCAATCTTGTTTGAACTGATACAAAATTTGCCTGTCGATTAACTCTACATTGATAAATACATGTAAACTGTGGTGCATACAGAAGTATTATACATAAAGAATTATTAAATTAATTACACCATCAGCCTAAGTTTTTATCTCCATTCCAAAGATAATATTTGTGTTTATGAATTGCAAATTATCTGTGTTACTTCATTTGTTTTATAACTGTCGTAAAAAAATCTTAGTTATGTGACAGTTCCGAAAAGTATTCGAGACAAATAGAAGAGTGGTCGTTTGAAATATTTTATGATTTTATAATTCTTGTAATAGGAAAAAAAGCCAACATTTCAATAGTTTGTATTTCGGCATGGTGGCAAGAAAAGAGTGTTGCCAGTCGTCGTCGAAAATTACATAATTGTATTTCCTTCTAAATATTGGTATTTCATTGTTTCGTATATGTCAGTACGTCCTTCTTTATTTCAATGTCGGTACCCATATCAATTATTATAGAAGGGTTAAATTATATTTGTGTGTATCAATATTCTTCATTCTGTGTATATATGTGTATATGTGTATGTATATGTATATATGAATATGTTTATGTACACACACACACACACACACACACACACACACACACATATATATATATATATATATATATATATATATATATATATATATATATATATATATATATATATATATATATATGAGAGAGAGAGAGAGAGAGAGAGAGAAAGAAAGAGATCCAAGTACGCTTCAAGCACATCTTTCCAAAAAGGATTCAGGATTTTTTTTTTTGAGCGGTAACGAAATATATTCCGAATAAAATTAAATTTTCAATATTTAATACTGATATATGGTTGAAAGCTTTATAATTTTGACTGTGTTATCTTCAAAGAATTTACAAAATTCAATCATATTTGATCTCCCCAAACCCGAAAATCCTTCATATCAAAATTTCTTTTGACTTTGTCCTTTGACCCATGTCAGAAAAGCTTGTGAAAGAGTGTATTTAGTTCGCTAAGAACCCGCTTATATGCACTGGGTAATGGCAATACTAGATGATCAATTTTGGAGATAACAAAACTGATATTACTGTTATCTTTCCGAATGGATTTAAAGATCAAAAGAGTTTTAGATGGATATTTAAGAGTTCCAGTATGTTCTACTTTAGTTGAAAATTTAACACCTATGACAGTCAACTCGGTAAGTCTTAATTAAGTTCGTATTTTGTACAATATTTCTTGTTGGTATATATTCTACTTACTTTGTCTTTATCAATATATAAAACGAGACCATAAAATTTTGAATATTGATTTAAAGATGTACAGCAAACATCAGTTCTTTCTCTGAACTCCTAAGATTACGTGATGCATCATCCGCAAAAAGTAGAAAGAGAATAAGTTATATTACGTATGTTTATTCCCCCATTATTTTAATTTTTTTCTTATCATATGGGCTAAAGACGTTGCATACAGGATAAAACTATACGGAGAATTGATCCTCTTGCCTAAACCCTCTTTCAATACCAAACCAACTAGAGAATCGACCATTAACAATTATACCAGATTTGTTTTTTCGAAACAAAATCTTTATGTAATTTATTCATGTAATTTATTCATGGTTCTTCAAAATTTAAAAGTTCTAAACTTTATTGACAAATGCTCATGCAACCAAAACAAATGCTTTTTCAAAATCAGTTTAAAAAAGGAGTTCAGAAATAGTGTGCTTTTTATGTAAGAAAATACATCATAAAAGTTTCTTGTGTTCTTTCCAGTGTATCGTCCTTTTGAAAACCATTGAGAATTGTATTCATGCGCGGAAAGAAGTAGATCAGGATCAATACAGAAAGACATTGTCCTATCATTTAGCTGTCAGCCAAATTTCTTACTAGTTTCGTCAATGTGAATTTTGTGTTTCAGTAACTGTCAAATTTAGGAAAATAAATTTGTTAATCAGTGCGTCAATAATCCAACAGTTTGCGTGTTTAGCTTATATTTCGGTCAGCAAGGTCAGTCACAAGTGGATTGGTATACGGGGTTGGCATTACATTAATCCATTCACCCATGTATGGGGATGCCAGGCTCTCACAAGTTGTTGTTTACCTGCCACAATATGGATTAAAATAGGATATTTCCCAAATTCAGTATTTATTCCAAGCTTGTTTCACAACATTAGTTTTACGAACCTTCCAACCTCAAATGTATTAGGTCGAAGAATAAAGGTTCTACTCAACTATTAAGATTCTCGTTTTTGTAACTTTAAGTCTTTCAGTACAGGGGATAGCATATCCGCATGCCGTATGATGATGTTGTCGTTTGAAGTCTTGAGTCTCTACTATACTGAATGTTCTTAGCGTAATGTTAAATTGTTGCCATGATTTTTTCATGCATCTGTTTCTTTTTAGAGAACTTGAATGTCTTTTGCTCATGAAATAAGTTTTTCATAAGGAAGTCGAATGCCTATTTTATGCTACTGCCTGATGCCTTTGTATGCCCTATTGCTTGTTTGTCAACTTCAGAGCTTGTAAACGCTAAGAATTGGGTGAGGGGGACTTCATAAGTGGGTGGGAGGATTCAGAGATGTGAAATTACAAGTCTTTCCTTTATTCCACAAAATGAATGTATATGTTGTCAGCGTTTCAGTACTTAACACAGATCAACAAAACGTGTAGAAATAAGCATGCCGTTAGGCTAGAAACATGCCAATTATCATCTAGGTTAGTGATCACATAAACTGATAATAATAGTGACCAATGGGTATTGATCACAAAAAATGATAATAATAGTGACCAATGGGTATTGATCACAGAAATTGATAATAATAGTGACCAATGGGTATTGATCACAGAAACTGATCACGATATTGACCAACGGGTATTGATGTCATAGACTGATCGTATTTTTATACACTGTTTACTTTTAACAAAGACCGATTTAATTAATTTGGCTTGCATAAAAGTACTACATGAAATTTGAAAAACAACTTATATATGCTGAGACCTACATGAAAGACTAATTTATTGCTAAGGGATAGATTTAAAAAAATATATCTGTCTAAAATAAATAAAATAAAAATAAAATGTAATTGTTTCCCTACGATTTGATATTTTTATTGATTAATATATGTACGAAAATAATAATTAAAAATGCCATCTCATGTCCACTCAGATATAAAATGTAGGTGCTAAGTTACAACTATAGAACTTAAAAAAGAAGTAATGTATAAAGTCAGCGTAAGGGTGCAAATTTCTGTCGATCTATAAAGAGTACATTCATTTGGGCCAGAGAACAATTAATTAGATTTATGGGGACTGGTGCTTGTTAAATCGCTATACTTTAATGATTTTTAATGTCTTTTGTTGGGAGAGGAAGTGATTCCTAAATAAGTCTTTGTTTTTTTAACCGTTAGACGCCTAGAAAAGGGAAGGTTAACTTCGAGTTTATATCGGAAATGTCAGAGCTGAGTTTTTCCAGAATCAGTTGTTTGGAAATCCAGAACTCAGGCTGACCATAATTTTGGCGTCTAATTATAAAAGGCGGTAGATATATTTAATCCTGATTGGTTACGCTACATAAGGGGAGTGTTACCCACACGAAATTTCCTAGCTTTAAAATTGCCATCACCGACAAATCTAATCAGTCTGCACTTGTCCTGCAAGAATGAAAATATAAGTGACTCCATATTTAATTTGGAAGAAATTCTCTCGTAAAACATTTGTCCAAGGGACCGGATGTCTGAAAAGTCAACGGACACAATTCTGGCTGTAGAAGCGAACAAGGTTTGAAAGCACTAACGTGTCCACTGACACATCCACTAAAGTATCTACTGACGTATCCACTGACGTATCTACTGACGTATCCACTGAAGTATCTACTGACGTATCCACTGAAGAATCTACTGACGTATCCACTGAAGAATCTACTGACGTATCCACTGAAGTATCTACTGACGTATCCACGTACCTAATGATCGAAGTATATACGTATCTACTTACTTACGTATCCGCCTGCCCATATAAAGTTTGAGGGCCGAAAAGAGGCGAGACAGTAGGGAGGTTGGAGAAGGGAAAAAGCGATAGGACCTAGAGGAACAACCACAATGAAGTTGGAGTGGACTGGAATAAGCAGGTTATGAAGTTGTACAAGGCAATAACTTCGATTGTTCACTCGATTCTATGACGAACCAATTCTGTCATTTAAAACAGATCGGCTATTTATATAAATATATTTGTGTTTGAAATTCGGTGAAATATTTATTTAAAAAAGAAGCGTATCTTCCTAATGTAATGTATTATCACAGTTGTTTATGTAATTGATTAAATTGTTTTTCTCATGTACGGGGGCTCGTGTCATTCTGTTCTATATATCTGCTCAGATCTCTGTTTATTCCGCCTATAAGTTTCACACCTTATATTACTATTTAATCGATCCGGGCAATAACACAGAGGGCGATCATCTCCTAGCTAACGAGAACCGAATAAAGCGGACACCTTGTAAGAAGGTACAAGCCGCCAATCAACCACACCAACCTCAGCACCTCTACAGTCAGAATTTGTAACGATATTTTTTGAATTTGTATACTTTTTTCCCTGCACAACTCATGCAAATCTTTGGCACAATTACTTGTTACACCGGGTCCTTAGAGAAAAATTCACCCATCAGGTAAATCATTCCAAGTTTTACGTCCACATATCCTCTGCCAGATTTAATATTTGAGTTATATATATTGGCTACAAATCGGATTGAACGATTTCTGTAAACTTAGATATGACAATTAATTCTAGTTTCTTATCTTGTTAAGCATGATACCCCGATGCTAAGCGTCACTATAAACTGCCACACAACAGACATCGCAGCGACATGACTGGAAAAATCCTTAAACTACGCTAAAAATCCAAATCACACACACACACACACACACACACACACACACACACACTCTTCTTCCAAGTGTTTTTTTTTTCTTCTGAAAAATATGCATGATATATCGGTCTCTTCAGATCTCACAAGATATAAGTTGCAAATTAAAAACAAAAACAAAGTTTAGAAAATCAAACAAGCGATTGACGCCTCTCCACACTCCACCCCCTAGTGTAAATAATAGTGATCATAAGGGAAATATGACTTGTTTTGGGAGAGATTAGTTTCTAAGTAAATTGACTAACAATAATTTTAACACGATGTAAGGAATGTACCCATTGTTTTACTTTTCTAAATTTCTTATATCAAATTGGCTGCGCAACTGATACGTTTGAAATACATATATTTTCGACCGGTTGTAAATGCACGCGGGTGGGAACAGGTTTACTTAATTTTGACACCACACAAAACAATTTGACTGTCACAGCTTCAATAAACCACAACACCCCAGAATAAATCAAATTTACCGTGACAAATGACCGTGATTTCGTCGTGTGCTTTGGCACGTGCTGTTATTCGCTCACAAGCTGTCTGGTCCTTTAACTTCATCACAGTTCGCGAAATTCATCCTTACTTAAACATTGGCTGCTCGTTTTATTCTAAAATAAATGTGTTTTAATATATTTCTGGCGATACATGACAATTAGACCATGATTAATATGTAGCAGACGATCTCCCAGGCAGTCAGGTCACGTGCCATGTTTGACTGTACCCACATCAAATAGAGGTAGTGGTGACAGTGTCGCAGTCTAACAATAGTGACTGGATATGAAATTCAGCGTACCGTCACTCTATACATGTGAATTGCAGATATTATCTCGGTATTTACTATTACTTAACAAAAGATACGGTGTGACTTTGAAACTGAGAAACTTGTTTGGATGTTTCATAACTATTGAATAAGAGGGAATATGTCTGTCAGATGCAATGATGCGAACTAATTTTTAATGACAACACCGATGTCATTCTTCTATGTGTTTTGTCTGAAAAATATGCATGTTATACGATCCCCGCAGATCGCACACAGTATTAGTTGTAGATTAAAACAGAAAACAAAGATTAAAAAAAAAAAAGACATAAATCATAATGTGTTCATTGAAATAAGAACCACAACCAATAAGTCGGGATTAAAATTCAAATATTTCAGAAATCGAGAAGACAAAGATTTGAAGAAAAGAAAGGAGAAGATGAAAGGGAGGATAAAACAAGACAAAGGGGGTAAATATTGTAAAATTGCAATATAGGAGCAGACTGCCTTTATACGATTTTTACAAATTGTGGAATAATCCACAGTGTTCTACAAAATAACTCACTATATTTTTTATAGTAAAGTAAGAAACTATTATCGGGGTGAAAATTCAAGTGAATTTTAATTAAGAGTGATTTTTCTTTTTTTTTACAACTGAAGACAACGTTTCATTTAAAACTGATATGTCGAGCATAGCTACTAGAAGTAGCAACGTTAAAGAGCTAATCGATTGGAATCTCATCAATGCTTAAATAATAGACACAAATGCTGGTATTTTCCTTACTGCTTAATAACTAAAGCAAAACGATCCACACTGTATTAAGAAAACAAAGTAATTTTTGGTAAAAGAGTTTGTATCGCTCTCACGCCTGTAGAAAACATGGAACTAAGTGACTGTCAATATTTCACGTATGCGCTTTGTCACGCAATTCCTCCTATACTGCATAACGCGAACACCTCTAAACCGGTTATATGATACTGTGCTTCGTTAAAACCTTCGTAGAATTCCAAACTGTATCTACGTTTAAATCGTAATATGTATATATAAAATGTGAGTCAACCAGATGAATAGACTCGCAAGTATGGGTATAATACTCAGCTGACATTGAAAGTTTTACTTGCCGTCGCTTGCGCGCCTCTGATGTTGTTCGGCAATGAGAGTGAATTTTTAATTATTGAATCTGATATTTGCATACAGGTATGTAGCTTTCCTGATACGCAAGTCATCTTCACTCTTGCAAAACTTACTTTGTTTTTTGGGGTCATTTAGACTTTGAAATGTTTTACATTATATGCAAAATCGGGTAAAACTGTCCTGCAAGTTTGTACTTTTCGTTTCAAGTATTTGTACAAAACATTTCTATTTTGAAATTAATTGGATGTAAGAGTGACTACCGATGTTTATCTGTACGTGTATGTGTGGTGATCTGTGCAAATATGTGTACGTTTGCGTATGCATGAATGCGTGTGTTTGTGTGTGTGTGTGTGTCAGAGAGAGAGAGAGAGAGAGAGGTTATTTGGTGCAAGACGAGAGTAAATAAATGGTTGGTATATTATACAAGGACGGCACGAAGCGTGCTGCGGTCAGTCGCAGTGTTAATCCCCCATCACTGTGCCCAGTCATACCTGTCAGAGATAGGTTATTTTATTGAATAATAAAGACCACGAAGCCTTTGGCCGGGCACACGCATGTCAAACGTCTTTCAGTGAATTGCTACTCCATTCAAATGTTCGTATATGAAATTAAGATATAATTCAGGGGCAACATGCCTTTACATGCCTTTGCATCTATTGAACAAAAGCAAATTCACATATGGACGCTAGATTGCTTTAAATTGTGCAAGAATATCTAAGCATCCGATTTATGCGCATGCGTACAGAACACAGATGCACTTGTAAGTTTCAAATCTATCGCTTCCACGTGATTTTGAATAACTTCAAGAAATTTCATCGGTGTCAGCAACGGAAAGATAATTTTTTTTTTCACCAAACAGATGAATGGTGAATGAACATATTTGAGTCTGAAAGTTCATTTTGAACCAAGTTCGCAGAAAACGTGTTTCATTATTAGATCTATTCAAGCATGTATTGATATATACGGATGTTCTTGAATGATCTCATTTAGTCAAGAAAATTAATTTCTCATCACGTCCAAACACTTGGCTGTACTTAAAAAACCCATAATGTCATAAAGTGAGTCAACCAGACAAGTTTATTGATATTTTCATCGTGTGACCTCAAATAGTCGGTACCTCACTCACTTGGAAGACAAATAAACACAATAAAACTGGACACGTTCTGTACCAACTAACTAGATGTCATCTTTACAATAGCAAGGTTCCTGTTTCATCATGACTTAAATTGTTTATATGATCTGTTGTAAGTAATTATGTAAGTAAGTAAAAATGTTCAGTTTCTCCGGATTTTGTGTCCGTACTATCAATATAACGTGAACGGAGTGTTTATGAAACTTGCTTCCACAAAATGATAACATTGACTTCTAGTATAGCGGGGTATGGGTTTAAGAGATGAACCTTTTTTTATTTTTTTTTTATTGCAATTGGTACGTATACTCATTTTGAAAACCTAGGAGTAATTTCAAACTTCGTCCTCTCATTCAACTTTCAAAACATTATTTTAAACACCTTTTTGATGTAGACCCTAAAATAGAGGATTCTTAGAAATATCAACCAATAAATCAGTGGATCAAGCCAGTCAGTTAATCAACCAATGAACAAAACAATACCACATGTCAAGAGAACTATATATATCCAAATCCAAAAATAATGCAAGAATAATCCACGCATACAATTTTAGAAGTCCTAATAAGAAAATGTTCTAATGATTTCAAGTTCGAGTCCCGACGAAGAATCCAAGATGGAAGACGATGACGTATGCTGTAACCTGTAATGTGTTGAAGTCTACAGTTCCTTGTAGGAACAAAAAATATCACTCCGGTTTTGGAAATCCGAATAAAATTTTTATAAGAGCTGTCTTTGTTCAAGAATTTCGAATGAGCACACATATTTTTCCAGGAAAATAGAATAATCCTTTTGAATTCAAATAATTTTAAATATCTCCAAAAGTCACAACACTTTCCAGTGTAAAAGCCCAACTCAGAATATTTATCCAAAACAAAGGTTTTATCGTATTCTGAAACGCAGTTTCAAAAATACCCAAGGAGTGGGGGTCACGTGGTCTTGTTTATATCTCCTACACCTAGCATAACCCTGAAGAAAACCAATCATTCTATTCTAAGAAATACAATTTTAAAAAATTGTTTACATCTTAAACCATGTAGTCCCATCATGACCTCGACAACAACCAATCATTTTAAAATAAAAATAGAACTTGTTTACCTGTCTACTACTAACTTTGAATCAAGGTCAGGATCTAAGTTAAAATTTTATTGTTTACGAAAGAATGATTCAGATCAACTGATTTTCTGGAAAAAATGTCATCTCCAGTAAATAAATTTGCTTTACAATAGCATATAATGAAGAAAAAAAAAACAACTGACAAACAAACAATTAAATTAAAATAAATATATATTAAATCAGATATAATTAAATCAAATATACATAACACTTCATCCGATAAAGAAAAGAAAGATTTATATGATAAAGCTTTCTTTTTACCACAGACTAAAGAACTCGTATAAATTACACACAGTGTACATAAAATAATACATTGTGATACACGGGAAAGTGCGTCTGATATTAAATTATCTTTTCCCTTGATGTGTCTGTTGTCATGATTTTATTCCTGTAACAACAAACTCGACCTTAGTAGTCTTTGATTTTTATTTTTCATCTTGCCGATGAAAGTACGGGAGTTGTGGTCACTAAACACAATAATCGAACTAAGGTAAACTTCAAAATATTGTAATGCCAATATCAAAGCCATACATTTCTCCTCGATTGTTGAGTACATTCTTTGATGCTTATTTAGTTTCTTAGAAAAAAAGCACAATGGACGATCAATAACATTGTCATCTTCTTGAATAAAGACTACTCCAACCCCAACATCACTTGCATCAACAGCCAGTTTAAATGATTAGTTGAAATGTGGAGCAGTAAGAACTGGCGCGCTTTAAGTATGGCTTACAACTTGTGAAAATCTTCCTGACATTTTTCATTCCAAAGGAACTTGTTTTTCTTACTCATTACATTTGTCAGGGGCTCAGCAATTCTATAAACACTGGAACAAAATTTTCGTTGACATCCGGCCATACCCAAAAATCGCATCAGTTGCTTCTTATTTACAGGCATGGGAAAATCAGACATAACCTTGACCTTCACAGCTATAGGTTTAACTTGTCCATGTCCCATGATATGTCCTAGAAAATTTAAACTAGTACGGCAGAACTCACTTTTAGATAAATTAATTATCAAACATGCATCAGTTAGTCTGTCAAAGAATTTCTGAGTTGTTGCTAAGTGTCTTTTCAAGGTGTCGTTGTAGATGATGACATCATCGACGTAAGCATCACAATTGTCTAGACTAGTGGTAGTCATATTCATGAGGCGTTGACATGTACTTGGCGACCCTTTCATCCCAAACGGCATTACTTTATATTGGTAAAGTCCATCAGGAGTCACGAATGCCGAAATTTCCTTTGCTCTTTCCGTTTGTGTAATTTGCCAAAATCCTTTCAGTAGGTCAAATTTGGTGACATACTTGGCATTCCCGATCTTATCAATACAGTCATCGATTATTGGTAATGGGAATGAATCTGTTTTGTCACACTATTCACCTTCCCATAATCAGTACACATACGGAAAGTTTTATCTGGTTTTGGAACAAGTATTCAAGGTGAACGGCAGTCACTTTTAATGGGCTCTATAAAATCATTCTCCAGCAAATACTGAATTTCCGTTTTCAAGAATTGCTGTTTGAGAGGGTTCATCCTGTACGTTTGTTGTTTGACAGGTTTGGAATTTACAATTTCAATGTCATGGAAAATTTTGTTTGTTCTTATAGAAACAGCTGCAAATAAGTGCTCATATTTAAATAGTAACTGTGTAAGTACAGTTCTTTCTTGCCCTTGCAAATATGAAAGTTTCTGGTCCAGATCTTTCATAATTTCTGAATTCCGAAGATTTGTCACTCCAATATCAATAGAATCCGATGATATTCCTTCACTTAAATCGTCAATGAGTGGGACTGGTACAACTAAGTTATTTGCATGTTTAACCTGGCTATCTCTTTCAATATACTAGTACTCCTATAATTTGTTTAGATCCCAGGAGCACTAATATTATAATTTAACTCATTCATTTTCTACTGAACGTTGTAAGGGCCGTAATATCTAAACTGAAGAAAAACTTGAAGAATGAGCAAGAGAGACAGAACGCCATTATTACCAAACGCAAAAGTTCTCTCCATAGTAAATTTGTCAAACCATAAATTCACTTTTGACTTGAACTGCTGAATGCCAAATTCAACCATAATAGTCTGGAAAGTTCCAGACCTAAAATTTGACACTTGACCCGATTGGATAGTTTGGGAACGCCAATCGGAGTAAAAAAAGTATATCAAAGCCTTTACTTTTGTTTTAGATTTTATATTCCTCAAGGGAATTGCATCTGGAAACCTTGTTGATGCACACATAATGGTCAACATGTATTGGTTACATGACTTGGTCTTAGGTAAGGGACCAACACAATCTATCACAACTCTACTAAATGGTTCATCAAAGGCATGAATAGGTTGTAGATGAGCCGTAGGTATTTTCTGATTGAGTTTTCCTACCATTTGACAATTATAACAAGATCTGCAGTATTTACAAACATCACCTTTGATTTTTGGCCAATAGAAGTGAGTCAAAATCTCGTAATAAGTCTTATAAATCCCTAAATGACCAACCAAAGGAATTTCATGGCCAAACTATGTATTTCCTGTCTGTAAAAGTTTGGAGCTACAATTTGATAGTTCACTGACCACTCATCACCAGCAGGTACTTCGGGAGGTCTCCATTTTCTCCTAAGAATTCCATTTTTAATGAAATAACATGCAGGAACCTCAATAGATTCAGTTTTACTAACGGCTCTTTGAAATAAACAGGAGATCTCATGATCTTTTTCCTGTTCGACAAGTGATTATCGTTTATCTCCCTGATTTGAATAGAGAGAACGAGTCGTTAAAAGAGGATCAGTGTGATCAATATCTTCTGATTAATCCAAACAAGGAGTGAAAGTGACCTCATCAAAAGCCTGACCAATACATGTGTCAGCTAAAGGAATACTTTCCTTATCAACATCATTCTCAAGAGCTTTCTTTGCCATAGCTCTGGTAACTGCACAAGCTGGGAATAAATCAGGGAATTATTTTGTACTTGGATCGACTTTCTGATCCAAACAAATGGATTAACCACAACCTTGTCTCCAGCTAGGTCGTTGCCTAGTAAAAAAACAAATGAATACCCTCAACGAGTAAAACAAAGACTGTTCCGACTGTCACGGGTCCTCAGACTAAGTCTGATGACAAATTTACACAATGGAGAGGAACATTAACAAAGCCACACTCTACTCCCTGAATAAGAACCCTTAAAATTTTAATAGGAATAGGAATGGCCGAATCACCTAAGAGTGATATAGAACCCTTCGATATGAATGGTTCATAATTCTCCATAATAAAATAAGACTGGGGTTAATTAGACCCAACAAATGTTTTGCTTTCAATACATGACCGTGACCTTGACATCTTAGAAATAAGAAGTATTGGAATAGGTCTGTCTTGATTCTGATGCCTATTTTTCAATTTGTAGCAATCATAAATAACGTGTCCTTTTTCGCAATAGGTACATGCAGGAAGAGACAAGGATCTTGAATCAAGCTTATCAGAAGTTTGATTTTTAGAAGATGTGCCAGTCTGAGTTTTAGAAGGGCTTGTATTAGACCGAAATACCTTTCTGCCAGAAGACTGTTGAGTAGAAGTCTTATTTATAAAAGGAACTTAATGAGTTAAAGAATAGACATGAGCAGCTTGAGCATCATTGTCTAAGGTTTCAATCTGATGCTCATCAAGATAACACTTGACGTCACTATGGACACTGTTTTTGAAATCTTCGAGTAATACAAGTTGTTTGAGACTTTCATAATCTAGTTCAACTTTCTTGGCTAAGCACCATCTATCAAATAACTGCTCTTTATCTCTAGCTTTTTCGGCATGAGTTTGTCCAGCTTCATTTCTATAGTTTCTGAATTTTTGCCGATACGCTTCAGGGACTAACTCATAAATCCTTATGATGCATTCTTTAACCACACCATAGTTAGCACTTTGGTGAACTGAGAGTGAATTGTAAATATCACTAGCTTTACCAGTGAGTAAATATTGTAATAACTGAGTCCAATGCTCCCTTGGCCATTTAAAATTTGTAGCAACTTTTTCAAAACAAGTAGAATATTTGTCTACTTCTTTTTCTCGGAAAGGGGGCACTAATCTAACATTATTTGCAAGATGAAAATTCAAATTTGGATTTGAAGTATGAATGTGCTTTTCACTTGCCAGTTCCATTTCTTTCACTCTAAATTATTCCCTCTCTTTCTCTCGTTCTTCTTTATCTATATGCATTTGCATTTGTTCTTTTCGGAATTGCATTTGTTTTTCATTTTCTGCCGCTTGTAAATGCATCTGTTCTTTTTGTAACTGCATTTGTCTTTCATTCTTTTTTCTGCCGCTTGTAAATGCATTTGTTTATCTTTCTCTTTTTATCTGTCTCTCTCTCTCTCCTCTTCCTCAAATTACAACTTTATTTGTTCATTTGCAATAACATTTGTTCTTTTTCTTTTTCCAATTGCAACTGCATTTGCATTTGTTTTTCTTCTTTATCTTTCTGAAGTTCCAGCTTCCTCAACCCCAATTCCATCTTGTATTTTAATTCTAATTCCTTCATTTTTATGTCAGAGTCTGATGCAGACTTACTAATCGAAACCAAAGCACTTTTATCTAAAAAAAAATTCTTCCAAATACTGAACCAAAATAAATCTTTTTTCTTGTTTCGTTAAGAAAGCTTTTACCTCAATACGGTTGTATTTTCTGGCCAGTTGACTCAATTCAAAAGATCTAATTGTTCCTGTGTAAGATTTGAAAGAAAGCTTTCTACTTTTAATTAAAATGTTAAAAAATGCTTGCCGATTTCACTAAAAAGTTAAAAAAATAAGGGAATTCAAATTTCAAAAAAACAATGTTTTCTGAAATATTCTAGACAAAATTCAAAATAATCCCTTGGACGATAGCCCAATTTTTATGATACGTGTTTAGGCTCGAATAAACAGTAACACAAGAAAGAGTGAAAACAACAAGCTTTGAAAAATATAATAAATTATTTCCCTGGATAATTTCTGTAAAAATGAAAAAATATGAACTTACGGTTTGAAGAATCAAATCCAAAAATAATGCAAGAATAATCCGCAAATTAAATTTTAGAAGTCTTCGTAATAAAATGTTCTAATGATTTCAAGTTCGAGTCCCGACGAAGAATCCAAGATTGAAGACGATGATGTATGCTGTAACCCGTAATGTGATTAAGTCTACAGTTTCTTTAAGAAACAAGAAATATCACTCCGGTTTTGGAAATCCGAATAAAGTTTTATAAGAGCTGTCTTTATTCAAGAATTTCGAATGAGCACAGGTATTTTTTCCAGAAAAAAATAATGAATCCTTTTGAATCCAAATAATCTGAAATATCTCCAAACGACACTTTACTTTCCAGTGTAAAAGCCCAACTTAGAATATTTCTCCAAAACAAAGGTACTATCGTATTCTAAAACGCAGTTTCGAAAATCTCCCAGTTGCGAAATCAAAGGGGGGAGGAGGGGGTCACGTAATCGTGTTTATATCACCTACACCTAACATGACCCTGACGAAAACCAGTCATTTTACTCTAAGAAACAAAATAAAAATTTGTTTACATCTTAAACAACTCAGTCCCATCATGACATCCACAGCGACCAATCATTTCAAAATAAAAATAGAACTTATTTACCTGGCTACTACTAACTTTTGAATCAAGGTCAGGATCGAGGTCAAAATTTGGTTGTTTACGAAAGAATGATTTAGGTCAACTGATTTTCTGGAAAAATATCATCTTCAGTGAACAAAGTTACGTTACAATAGCATGTAACGAAAAATAAAAATATTAAAACTGACAAACACTCAATTAAATTAAAATAAATATATAATAAATCAGATATAATTAAATAAAATATACATAATAATGTTATGAAATCAAACAATGTGGTTTCGGTTTTTTAGGATGAAGGTCTCTCACGTAGAGGGACGCCATAGGATAAGATACGGGTCCAGCTGGATTCATCGACATCTTGCCACGTTAAGTATTATACAAACTGTTCAAAATAGCGTTAGAAGCTTCGTCCTGGAATTTCTCTCACTTGAATTCGACTGTTTTTTTATCTTAAAAACGTTTTGCAGGTTTTCTTGTAATTTTTTTAAATATTTTATATATGAATTTTAACGTAAACAAATACAGTTTATTATTATTATCTTGGCAAAGAGTGCATTCTAAAAAGTAAACCAGCTTGGGATGCACTTTAATCATAGTTTAAAATCAACCGTAGCGATATTGTATCTTAGTTTTCTGAAGTCTTATTTATAACCCTAAAGTGCGTGATGGAAGCAACTTTTTTTTTACCTCAAAAATAAAAAGGTCAATGGCGCAGCTGTCTACAGCATTATCAACTCTTTCATCCTATACATATTTGTAGCAGTACGAAACAAGATCTCGACGATAGAAATGATGTTTGACCTAAAATGTTAGATATATTCAACAAAGGCGTGCCTTACAATGTGAATTCTTTCGTGATAAGAGATCAAATACTATTATGAGGTGACTGGAAGTCTAGCAGGGGGTGTAATGGAACTAATATTGCGCATGAGGTTCACATGTGGGGATTTCTAAGATTTGGAGAAAGTGTCAATAAAGTTGTCATACTAGAAGGGTTGTGGGGAGCGGACAGAGTTTGAAAGACTTTTCTCTTTTCTTTTTCGGCCACCCACGTGTCAGTGTCTGTAATAATCTGTCAGTTGTGTTTTTTTTGTTTATGTTTGTTTGTTTGTTGTTTGTTTTTGCTCACTTTTCGTGTCGTTTGTTAAATGTCTCAAAATATGTTCAGCCGTCTCGTCTAAAGCTTCTGGTGAAACATTGGAAGAGATTACAATATTCGTTCACGTTTCCATCAACGATTGTAAAATTCTTGTTGCAAGTATGACATCGCAGTGAGATTACAATTGGGAGGTAACAGTGGTGTCCATTATTGTAACGAACTAAAGATAATTTCGCCCCTCGATATGATCCAAGAGTACAAGAGTGACGTCTTTCCAGAAAGCAGTGTCATTTTCATCTTTTTTCTCGTCAGTTCATTATTCCTATTAAAAGAGGTCCTGCAATCGATCCTAACAAAGGAGCAGTCATGTTTAAGAATCGTATCTGCAGGGTAAGAAATGCCTCTCGTTGAACGAACAGTTTGAAGAAGAAGATGATATTGTTGTCTTATTCGCTGTTTCGGTATCTTTGTCAAGGCAACGTTCTTTTCAAAACGTTCAAACAACATTCGCACACGGTATCGATCACTTCTTTTGGTGCTCTTTGAACAGCGGAGTAATTAGCTTGGTAAGAACTGACGAGACATCAAAATGTTTGTCCAAACGAGGAAGGAATCGTTTATTTGATTTTTGGAAGAAATTTTGGACTTGGTTGATAACGATAATGTGAACGTTGCGACATCTGTTTCAAGAGGTAATAAACTAAAGTGAATAATATCCAACACTTCTTTCTTTTATGTACTGTAATTCATGTCCACTGACTGTCGCACGTCGTATCAACTTAACTATGGCCAACAATTGAAAATGGGGTGTTTTTAAGATACTAAATCGTGCCATTGTATTGTTTGGACCAATCCATTAAACCTTGGAACATGCTTATACTGTCTTGTTCTTTTGTCTTTGGAGAGGCCATATCTGCAGCATCTAGCAGCAGAGGACGTTTTCACTATAGAAGTAGCAGTTTTTCTTTTGAAATGGGATTCCAAATTTTAATTAAAGAAGTACTTGTCCTGAATCTGTCTTCAAGACATCATCATTAGCGTAAAGGAAGAATAATTGTCAGGGGAAAAATTAACAGAGCAACTTTATCGTGCGTACGTGCGCGTGCTAGGGACGGTGTCTCATTCTTGCAGAAGACGTTTCTCTTGGGGTTTTCTTCTTGATGTTCTTCATGTTAGGGTATGAACTGTTTGTACTACGTTTCGTTTTTTTTGTGGCCTACATTTTAGGCGATTTAGCATTTTCTGTAGCTTCTGCATTAGAATCGTATTTTAAACGTGAAGGAAAAATGACAATTTATACAGATCTGCTTACAAGTGGTTTCAGAACCATTTCTTATATGTTGAATATCGATTCTTGGATAAGCTAGTTGTGAGAAAGCTACTTTATATTTTCAAAATGTTTTGTTTCATGTGTAATATGACACTAGCCTTGTAATAATTATCATGTTATCAAAATAAACCATGCTAACAGCTTTTTGAAACTAAATTCAACAAATGTGAACCCACTTGGGAAGTTTTGGAGTAAAGTGTAAACCGTTTGCCACTCTTTGTAATACCCCACTACACACTGTGGAGGACGATCGAACACTTTAAATGAAACGACAAAACATATTTGTTCTTCTTAACTCTTTCCACTAAAATAAAAACTACGTGATAAACATAATCTCACATGGTTAGTGAATAACTATTATATTTATTAAACTTGTTGAATAACTTCCAGATTTTGCTTTTTGTCTTTTTCCTTAAGAATGAAAATATACTTAACATGTCGCCGCCTCTTACTTCAAAGCCTTTGACACTTTGACAGTGTGTGACAAGTTATTGAAATTTTTCGTGAGATGGCTTAATTTCAATTGCAACTGGTGTTTTAGTTTCATCGCCAATTGATGCCTTTCCTAGGAGTTCTGACCGCTCCGGTGGCCTAGTGATTAGAACGTTCGCCTCGAATGCGGGAGGTCGCGGGTTCGAACGTCGGCCTTGTCATACCAAAGACTTATGAAATTGGTTCTAGCAGCTCCTTGCTAGTCGCTTAGCATTAAGAGGTTAGTGCTAGGACCGGTCGTCCTGGTGTCAGGATAATGTGACCGGATGGGACATGATGCTACATTTATGCGGCATAATGTCCCAGTGCTAGACATCACTATAAACCGCCACACTGCATACATCGTAGCGATATGGCTGACAGACTGTTAAAGCTACGTTGAACACCCAAATCTCTCTCTCTCTCACACACACCCTAGAAGAATATTAACAGCAATACAAGTGTCTTTGCGCTATCACTGATTTTGGAAATGGGTAAATCCCCAGTGTCAATTATCGAACGATTCATTTTAATGTTTTTCTCTAAAAACATCACAGGCTGATACAGACAAGATTAACAAGTCAGTATGACCTTCCATTAGCAGACTTGTTAGGACCTAGTCCATGTACAAAACATATATGATTACCCCAAGAACACTTTATTTAAGGCATATACCAGGTCCAATGTTAAGTCTTCTAAATCAAAATCACTGATAAAACGGGTTGACTCCAGTTCTCTTGTGGATATAATTTCTTCATCCTCCTCCTCTTCTACAAACTCTTCTTCATCCGCATCCTCTTCTACACCCTCTTCTTCATCCTACTTCTCTTCTACACCCTCTTCTTCACCCTCTTTTTCATCCTCCTCCTCTTCTACACCCTCTTCTTCATCATACTTCTCTTCTACACCCTCTTCTTCATCCTCATCCTCTTCTACACCCTCTTCTTCATCGTTGATATTGTCATTGCGGATGCTTATTAATAAAGTTTGGGATTTAAGAGTTACTTAAACCGTCTGGAAGGAGAAAGAAATTTAGTGAATATAATTGTTAATTTTGCGTGGAATTATTGGACATTTTCATATCGTTCTGCAATATTCTAGCTAAAAACCGGTCAATTTCTTTTTTTATCGTATAAAATAAGACACAAATCTTCTTAGCCTATTTCTTATGGGTACGAATACTACGAATACTACTTTAGGGGTCATATTTAGCGTTAAGTCATCCATATGAATGTGGAAGAACATAAAAATGCTCGCAATGCAGTATAAATTATATTTTTCTACAGTCTTGCATATTTATGTTTTACCGGTTGCTGCAATCCATTCTTTGAGTTCTAACCGCTTGAAACAACACGAACAACAATAAGTTAATTACACACAGAAAGTCTATGCTTTAGTTTGTCCCAACAACATTCGAAATCGACTTTGTTTTCTTTTTAGTCAATAAGATCTGGAAGCTACAGTGTCTGTGTGTTTCGTGCTTATATTTCTTGCTGAAATTCATTCAGTCTCGTTGAATTCATAAAATAGTCTTTCAAATATTCCCGATGTTATAAACGCAAGCATTGTTAATATTTTCCAGGTAGATTAGTGTCAATGAGGCGGATATATAAACAATGTGACCTGATTGACCGGGAGTTACTTTTTTCATTTATGCTGTGGGATACATTGTAATATAATTGTATGCATAAGTCCTGCTCAAGCACGCATTTGGGACGTCCACAGAAGGGATCTACCTGCACGCGCGATCAGACGGCAGACTGTTCAACCTGGCACGACTGAAGGCAAAGAGCAAAGTGCGTGAAGTCACCATCAGGGACATCCTCTTCGCAGACGATGCTGCTCTAGCCACCCACACAGAAGCTGAGCTACAGCGCCTGGTGGACCGCTTTGCTAAAGCATGCGATGAGTTTGGGTTGACCATAAGCCTAAAGAAAACAAACGTGATGGTTCAGGACGCGGACTCCAGAAGCATCATCTTCAACAACTACGAACTTGAGGTGGGCAGTCAGTTCATGTACCTCGGCTATACCATTACCAACAAACTCTCGTTCGATGCTGAGCTCAACAAGCGGATCGGAAAGGCACCAACAACTCTCTCCAGGTTGTCGCAGAGAGTGTGGAACAACAGCATGCTAACCATGAATACTAAGATCACAATGTACCGTGGCCTGCGTGCTAAGCACTCTCCTGTACGCCAGTGAAACCTGGACTCTATACACCTCACATGAGAAAAGACTAAGCGCTTTTCACATGCGATACCTCCGACGCATACTCGGGATCACCTGGAACGATCGAGTAACAAAAACGAAGTGCTTGAACGTGCCAAGATTCTCAGCATGGTCACACTCTCGAGACTAACGGATGCCAACATGCATATGTCAATATAATAAAATAATGTCCTACTCATTTACTGACCAATTCTATTTCAAATACAAAGTATAACTGACAACAACCATTCTGAGGTGAAATTATGTCTTTATTGACGTAAATATCTCATAATTGCTGCCAATGTTTGTTTGTTTCTCCACCATCTTGCTCGACTTTTTGCATATTTGGAAATCCTAGAATAAACTGAATTAATTCATGGATCTTAAAATTCCGTGATAATAAATGTATGTGTTAACCACTGTTACTGGAGTTTTGTCAAAGGACTAACTAAAGCGAGTCAATAGAATGTGTAGATTTTAGCCAATTCTAAACGTATGAAATATATAGACAGCTCAGCATGACTGAACGAAAGAATTCTGTAAACTTAAAATAGCATATTTTGTTTAGATTTCAGTTGATCTTAGATTTAAAAATTCAGATGTTACCAAGGCTTGTTTCATCGAAAGATAGCATACTTGTTTCACCAATTCCTCATTTTTAGTACCAGATGTTGTCTCCAAGAAGATATTTAAGAGTTTAGTGTCATATTTTCTGCGTTTAGCCTCAGTTGCATAATCACGTTGAAACGGGAGCAGGACATTACCCCCCGGTATATTACCCCCCTGCAACTACCCCCTGCCATTACCCTCCCCCCCCCCATCAATTAGCCCACCGCATATTACCCACTGCCATTAGCATCATTTAGACATACAGATACAAAATCGAACTAAAGGAAATACGACGAATTTAATTAAAGTGTACACAAACACAATATGATAATCCGTGCTCAATCTATACTATTGTTTTGTCTTCAGCTCACTGAATACAATTCGAGCAGAAATCGTTTCTAATTAAGTGTACACAAACACAGTCTGATTAGAGTATTGGCTTCACAACAATAAAAATGATTTTAGCAGTTTAATCTGTGGTCCATCTATACAATTGTGTTGGCTTCACCTCACTGAATATACTTCGAGCAGAAATGGTTTCTAATTAAGTGTACACAAATACAATCTGATAAGGGCATTGGCTTCACCTCATTGAATATACTTCAAGCAAAAATTATTTCTATGCGCATGCTCCATATATATATATATATATATATATATATATATATATATATATATATATATATATATATATATATATATATATATATATATATATATATATATATATATATATATATATATATATATATACACGTTCTTAAAAATATATATCACCAGAAATATTTTTACCATGGATAAAGTTCAGAGTATACGTGGAAAGCAAAAAAGTATGCACAATGGATATGTCTATGTAAAGCAGAAAGATTTAGCGGCAGGTGTAATCAGTTACGAATGTGAAAAGCGACGAGGAAATTTGTTAGGAGTATCTGAATGTAAAGCAAAGATCAAAGTTATAAATGATGTTGTAGTAGGATCTCTGCATGAACATACACGTGCACCAGATTCAGCACGATGTGAAGTTCTGCAAGTTAGACAAAACATTACAAAAAGAGCAGTGGAAACAGAAGAAACACCTCAACAGATTCTTGGCCGGGAAGTGCAGAATCTAAGTGAAGGAGCATCAGTACAAATGGTTCCTATACAACATCTTCGTCGTCAGGTCCGACGAAAGCGACAAGTTATTCATGCTCCACAGCCTCTTCCAACTGATCGAGCAACCATTGAACTGCCTGAGGTATACAAGAAACTTCCAAATGGTGAGAATTTCTTGTTATTTGATAGCGGTGTAGGAGATATAAACATAATTTTAATCTTTGGGACTGATAAAACGTCATCATTATTAGCACAATCTCCTAATTGGTTCATGGATCGAACTTTTGCTATTGTGCCTGAGCTTTTCTTTCAATTATATACGGTGCATGCACTCATCGGTGGTGATGTCATTTCTTGCTTCTACTGCTTGCTCCCAAATAAAACTATGGAAACTTATCAACGTCTTTTCATGGAGATAAAGGCACTAATTCTAAATGCTCAGCCTGCAACAGTTATGATGGATTATGAAAAAGCAGCCATGAATTCTGTTGCAGAATGCTACGCAGGGATAGATGTACAATGATGTTTTTATCATTTTTCTCAGAGCATATACCGAAAAGTACAAGCTCTTGGATTTCAGGAAAGATATCAAGATGATTCAGAATTTGCAATGTCAGTTAGAATGGTAGCTGCTTTGGCTTTTGTGCCGCTTTCTTACATTGTGCAGGTTTTCGAAGAACTTCAAGAACTTACAGAAGATGACGACATGAATCAATTGTTAGATTATTTTGAAGATAACTACATTGGCAGAAGAAGACGTCGAAGCCGAGCTAATCCTATCTTTGTTCCTCAAGTTTGGAGTGTACACAGCCGTGTTCAAAATGAATTACCTCGCACTAACAACAGCGTTGAAGGTTGGCATCGAAAAATGCAAGCTGCCGTTGCTGCTGACCATCCAAACATTTGGCGCTTTTTGACAATCTTTCAAAGACAGCAATCATTCCTGGACGTGATAATTTCTCAGCAACTTGGAGGACATCCAGCGGAACCGACTCGAAAGAAATATCGTGACTGCAATGCTCGGATTATGAACATTGTTAATGACTTTGCTAATAGAGAGCACTTAGAATACTTGAGAGGGATTGCACATACCATTCAGCTGTAATCTTATTAATAAAACATATTTTATGGTAATATAACATAATGATATGATGATTTTACTATTAAATATTCCAGGACAAGTATATGTTTTCAAGGCTGAGATTCATTTACTAAAATAAAAATTTAAAATAAATTCTTTTGAAATTTATTTTAATTTATTATTTACTCTTGGGATATAACAATTATATAGGGGGGGTTGGCAGGGGGATAATATACCGGGGGGGGGGTAATTGATAGGGGGGTAATGGCAGGGGGGTAGTTGCAGGGGGGTAATATACCAGGGGGTAATTTCCTAGACCCGTTGAAAAAGGACATAAAGCGTAGAGAAACCCCATCAAACTATTATAATTTTAGTCTTGTCCTTGATTCTACTATTTTTTATGCACATCTGTTTTTTAAAACCTTCAAAACTCTGTCGAGTACGAAAATTCTTTTTTGTCTGCATCTTGAATCTTTTTGCTATCCAAGCAATTCCCCAAGTCATAAAGCCAGTTGATTTTAAAGTCAGAGCCACGTTGACAATTGTCACCATATAAAGCTGGAATAAAGATAGAAGTTAGCATTTCCTTCAATGGTGAAAAATGTTTTATTCTTTAAAAACAAAATATGAAGCCGATTTTAGCAGTCAGGGCTTAATACGAAATTCTACTTTAGATATTTTTCTTTCAAGGTCTTCTCAACTAAATCTTGGGCAAGGTCAACGCTGATCAAGATTCAAGCCAAACATTGCTTCGGGCTATACGTTCAGGTGAATGATTTTCATCGATAACAATACAAGTCTTAATTTAAAAAACCTATCTTGTATTGTCCCGTTGATATTAGAATGACGAACATGTTACTGAAGCTGTTTTCAGTTTGCTAGCCCGGAAACGTTAAAACTGTACCTCCCACAACCCACCCAGCTCCATCTCACACACGAACTTATTAATTGCGTCTGTGTTCCATGCGACAAGTGGGATCATTCTGCTGATCTGGTACAAGTGAAAGAATAGATAGTTCCCGAATGACGTCGTCAGCAGTGTGGTATGCTGGCAGAGTTACCATTGAGTTTATATGGTGTTGGGAAGTTGAAATAAATTCATTGATTCTAAAGATACTGTTACAAAGCATACATACATACATACATACATACATACATACATACATACATACATACATACATACATACATACATACATACATACATACATACATACACATAATGCAAATTAGGCTTTCTGTTAGTATCTATACTTGTAATTTATTAGTTGATTTTCTTTTAGTGTGCCTTGTTCACAATGGTCAGTTTTGGGGGTCGCATATAGGAGCAACTGCCAGGTTGCCCATTGTCTAGGAAAATGAGCAGAATATCGTCTGCTAAAATAAATCGGCATTTCGTGTTTTTCGTAAATAGATGGAAGGACGGGAAAGTGGTATTGCTAGAATGTTTGTAAAATAATTTGAATACTTTAATTTCTATTTGCATGATTTATTGGGTAGGTTGTAACTATTTCATGAAGTTTGGATGGTACAAATGTATTCCATGAAGAAATCTATTATGCTTGCATGGTATTGACTTTAATGGCAACCATAGGTGGTTTATTTGTAAAAGATCATATTGCTTTTAAATTAATATTAAAAACAGTAAGTCATGTATTGTAATGTGTCATTGTGCCAAATGTTTTATTGATGATATTATATACAACATCGCAAACTATTTTATTCTTTTCAACATTTTGAAAAATAGCTTTCAAAATTCTCTTATTGTGAAAATATGACGCTAGATAGGAGACGAGTTTCTTCGAACGTTTATCATGTTCTTTTCCTTTGGTAAAAAGGTTTAAATTAACTACCAACATTGTATTTAAATATTCTTCAAAGAAAATAATATATTTAAATTAAATCGATACTGAGCACAGTATCTAACTTCAAGATATTGTGTTATCTCAAATGAAGTAAAATGTTATGAACACCATATTGGGCAAAATACCTTTTTTGTGTTGTGTTGGCTACAAGCATTACGACAAAGAAAATAAAACTGAGACAGATGAAGGAAAATTTGTTCTATAAGGCTTCTCTTAAGTTCAGTAATTTATTAGCCAATCAGATGTTTACCTCAAACGGATAAGTGTGAAAGTTATGGATACTCGTGATCCATTTTTTTTCTTCGAAGAATGTAATAAAAAGTTCTGCTGCTAACTTCGAAGAAATATAATCAGAAGTTGCACTGCTGATTTTGGAGAATGTAATAAAAAGTCCTACTGCTGATTTCGAAGAAATGTAATAAAAAGTTGTACTGCTGATTTCCAAGACATATAATAAAAAGTTGTACTGCTGCGTGTACTGTCAATTTTTACGTTTCTAAGTTTGCCTATGCATGTCGTTGTGTAAATTTCACTAGATGACACATATTCAAGCATTGATTCGAGAGAAGAGCGTAAATTTGTGGACTTTAAAAAATGGTACTAGTAGCTGCCTCGCTTGGCGCTCAGCATTAAAGAATTAGTGTTAGGAGCGGTCGTCCTTATGTCTGGATAAAGTAACTAGGTTTGACATGATGCTACATGTCTGTTGCGTGATGCCCAAGTGCTCGACATCACTATAAACTGCCCCAATTCAGCAATCTTAGCGATATGACAAAAATTGTTAAAGCTACGTTAAAAATACACACACACATACAGAAATATTTTAAATGATTTCAAAACGAGAAAATGGTTCATTGGTTAGTGCGTATTATTCGTTAGTAACTATTGTTGGTTTTCTTTCATTTTGCAATACTTTTATTTCTTGATAATTGTGCTTTTTTCAGCATAAAATATATAAATGTCGACTTCTAAAATAGGACACAAATAGATAACATTGTAAATGAAACAACATTATTGATACAGAGTGTACACGATCAAAAAAGATAATACTGTCTACTAAACATAGCTTTGACCAGAAGTTTAAAACATGGCAGAGGTATAAAAAAAATTCAGTTAGAAAGGGAAAGCATATTTTCTAAAAAGGCAGGCATATTTTCTAAAAAGGCAAAACAGTCATTGGCAATAGACGAAAATGTTTAACTTCCGCCTAATCTTAAAAGATTTGTATTGTAAACATATTTTCCATATTATATATTGCACTACTTTTGACTCTAATTTGATTGACTCAGTTAAGGCAATAGAACGTTCTCAATTTCTTTGAGAATGAAATGGTTCACGCATTTGGAGCAAAACCTGTTAATTTAGAAGCATTCTGTCGAGAAAAAAAAATGAATTGCATTTTACTGTGGATTAAAATAGTAAAATAACATCAATATTTCTCTTAATGTTAGATTTTTCTTCTCCAGGTTACTTTAAAGGGACAATTATCTGACAAAAAACAAACATGGATGTGTTTTGTTATTAGCATCTTTATATTAAGTAGATGAACACGATAAAGAAATAACGGAAAGAAAGTAAATCGGAATAAAGAAAGAATAAGAAGCAGAAAAATTCCAGGAAATTGCGTCCTCCAATTTTCGTTTCGAAGTTGGGGGGAGTAGATTTATATAAATAAAGAGTTGGAAATTGATGTGTGGAAACAATCATGGGTGACTCCTTTAAATTTTGTGCACAATTCCACCAAGTGACGATGCAGACTGTATGCTAACCAACGTAATTCCACTGACAATAAAAGATACCAATGTCTCATTAACACCAATCAGCCTTCTACATATTTTTAATCCACTAAAAATGTAATATGGAAAAACAAAAGTAGGTGTGTCTGTTAATCAATGGTTACGTTACGAACTCACAAACTCAGCTAAATGAGCTAGAATGCTAATAATGGAACTAAATTAAAAGATGTAAAATGTTGGTATTTGAACTCAGAAAACAGATGTAGAATGTTGATAATGGAATTCATTTAAATTGTGTAAAATGTTGATATTTGAACTCTGGTAACAGATGTAGAATTTCGATAATGGAACTCATTTAAATTGTGTAAAATGATGATATTACAATTCAGGTAACAGATGTAGAATGTTGACAATTGAAGTCATCTAAATGACTTAGAAAGTTGATATTCGAACTCAGGTAATTGATGTAGGATGTTGATAATTGAACTCAGAAAAATGACTATGATACTGATAAATGAAGTCAGGCAAATGAGGTAGTATTGTGTTACTTGAACGCAAGTAAACGTAGAACACTGATAATAGAACTCAGCAAAATGACGTAGAATGCTGATAAGGAAATTTATTTAAATTATGTAAAATCTTGATATATGAACTCAGCCCAATGACGTAGAATATTGATAATTGAAGTTCTCTAAATGACTACAATGTTGATAGTTGAACTCAGGTAAATGGTGTAGAACGTTGGTAATTAAACTCAGCTAAATGACGTAGAATACTGATAATTTAACTCAGGTAAATGATATAGAATGTTGATTAGTGAACCCAAGTAAATGACGTAGAATGTTGATTATTTAGCTCAGGTAAATGGTGTAGAATGTTGAAAATTAAACTCAGCTACATGACGTAGAAAGTTGATTATTGAACTCAGGTAAATCATGTAGAATATTGATTACTGAACTAAGCTAAATGACTATAATGCTGATAAATGAACTCAGCAGATACCTAATTAACATCAAGTTGCATATCAAACTTCAATTAAACTGAATTAAAATTAAACTCAGCTAATGAAATAGAATGCTGATAATTGAACTCACGTAAATGATATAGATTGTTGATAATTAAGCTCAGTTAAATGATGTAGAATGTTGATTATTGAACGCAAGTACATTATGTTGAATGTTGATAATTAAACTCGGGTAAATGAAGTAGAATGTTGATTATTGAACTCAGCTAAATGGCAATAATGCTGATAATTAAACTCAGCAGAGACCTAATTAACATCAAGTTGCATTCAAACTTCGCTGAAATCGAAGTAAAACTAAACTCAGGTAAATGAAGAAGAATGCTGATACTTGAACTCATGTTAATGACGTAGAATGTTGATTATTGGACTCGGGTAAATAAAGTAGAATGTTGATAATTAAACTCGGGTAAATTATGTAGAGTGCTGATAAATAAACTCAGGTAAATGATGTAGAATGTTGATAATTGAACTCAGCTAAATGACAAAAATGCTGATAATTGAACTCAGCAGAGACTTATTAACATCAAGTTGCATATCAAACTTCGTTGAAATTAAATTTAAATTAAACTCAGGTAAATGAAATAGAATGTTGATAATTGAATTCAATTAAATGACGTAGAATGTTGAGTATTGCACTCAGGTAAATGATATAGAATGTTGATAATTAAACTTGGGTAAATGTTGTAGAATGTTGATAATTAAGCTCAGTTAAATGATGTAGAATGTTGATTATTGAACGCAAGTACATTATGTTGAATGTTGATAATTAAACTCGGGTAAATGAAGTAGAATGTTGATTATTGAACTCAGCTAAATGGCAATAATGCTGATAATTAAACTCAGCAGAGACCTAATTAACATCAAGTTGCATTCAAACTTCGCTGAAATCGAAGTAAAACTAAACTCAGGTAAATGAAGAAGAATGCTGATACTTGAACTCATGTTAATGACGTAGAATGTTGATTATTGGACTCGGGTAAATAAAGTAGAATGTTGATAATTAAACTCGGGTAAATTATGTAGAGTGCTGATAAATAAACTCAGGTAAATGATGTAGAATGTTGATAATTGAACTCAGCTAAATGACAAAAATGCTGATAATTGAACTCAGCAGAGACTTATTAACATCAAGTTGCATATCAAACTTCGTTGAAATTAAATTTAAATTAAACTCAGGTAAATGAAATAGAATGTTGATAATTGAATTCAATTAAATGACGTAGAATGTTGAGTATTGCACTCAGGTAAATGATATAGAATGTTGATAATTAAACTTGGGTAAATGTTGTAGAATGTTGATAATTAAGCTCAGTTAAATGATGTAGAATGTTGATTATTGAACGCAAGTACATTATGTTGAATGTTGATAATTAAACTCGGGTAAATGAAGTAGAATGTTGATTATTGAACTCAGCTAAATGGCAATAATGCTGATAATTAAACTCAGCAGAGACCTAATTAACATCAAGTTGCATTCAAACTTCGCTGCAATCGAAGTAAAACTAAACTCAGGTAAATGAAGAAGAATGCTGATACTTGAACTCATGTTAAGGACGTAGAATGTTGATTATTGGACTCGGGTAAATAAAGTAGAATGTTGATAATTAAACTCGGGTAAATTATGTAGAGTGCTGATAAATAAACTCAGGTAAATGATGTAGAATGTTGATAATTGAACTCAGCCAAATGACAAAAATGCTGATAATTGAACTCAGCAGAGACCTAATTAACATCAAGTTGCATATCAAACTTCGTTGAAATTAAATTTAAATTAAACTCAGGTAAATGAAATAGAATGTTGATAATTGAACTCAATTAAATGACGTAGAATGTTGAGTATTGCACTCAGGTAAATGATATAGAATGTTGATGATTAAACTTGGGTAAATGATGTAGAATGTTGATAATTGAACTCAGGTAAATGACTATAATTCTGATAGTTGAGCTCAGGTTAATGACCTTGAATGCTGATAATTTCACTCAGTTAAATGACGTAGAATATTGATATTGGTCCTCTAGTGTTAGGACTTGCAGTCTTGCCAAACAAATGTGCTATCGCTACGGTGAAATTCAAATTGCTTCAGGTCAAATAATGACGTAGAACTATTTCTTACATAAAACAATCACAACAAGTAATTTAAAAGATTTTTCTTTCAAAATAAGCAAAACGACGCAACTTGTTTCCTGCATTATATATTTATAATTTTGGTGAGGAAAAAGATAATAGTGGAAGGTATAAAAGAAACCAAACAAATAAACGAAACCTTATGTATATAAAAATGATTCCGCAAACTAGCTGGTACATTAAATATGGAAGACGCAAGACTAATTAAAAAAAAATGTATACTTAAGCATTTTCATAGCCAACAACCTGATGTCACACGAGTAAAACATTTTAAAAGCTTCATTATATGCACGCTTATAGTACATATTTTACCAATTTTAGTTCATATGCAAATACGCATGCGTACTTATGGAGCAGTTTTATAATAGTATGTGTAACCTCACAAAAATTAACAAAATAAAAAAGACAAAAAACAAATATACAAAAATGTTGTACTTATTATAAACTTTTAGATATCATGATGAAAATATACACATACAAGAATATTGGCCTGTTAAGTTATGTAAGTGCATAACGGTTAGCAAATAATAATGTTTCAGTTGTAAATTATGAGAGCCAAAATGGCGGTTTATTCAGAGATATTAAAAACTGATGTTGGTCTCTTGATGGTGTTTGACCAATGAAATCGTTCGTTGCATCAAATGTTCATACTCGCTGCAAATATGCTCAGCATAATTTACATTAAAAGAAAGACAATTTATTAGTGTGCATCAAGAAATGCACAACACTGTTACGGTTGGGTTCAGCTAAACCTACATAATGTTTATTGTCCTAATGGCACTTCTTAGTTTGAAACTAATAAATTAAGCAAGAAGCAGCAGCCTATTGAATGTTGTCATTATTGTTCATTTGAGTGGCATATTCTAAAAACAAGCTGGTTGCCCCTTGCTTTTCTTTGCCCTAAGATTTGTCAACTGTATTCAAGAAAAAAAAGTTCTATTTACAAACGTAAATGTAATGGTTAAGAGTTGGGATATGTTAATATAACGGTAAATATTTTTAAATACGGAACGGTGAACACCGCTTTAACCGGTGTGATAATGCAAGCGCGTGCCTCTTTGTGAAAACTCTCCAAGTGCTTGCTGGACTGAAAAGAAACAAGAAAGAAAAACCAGATCAAACAATTTACCGGCGTCAGGTTGTACCATCACTTCCATCTAGTACCCTCTTATATTTATCACAAAGAATCTGCACAATACGTTATCTTGTATTAAGCCATCTTGTTGAAGACCAACATTATCCATGTATTAAGGGGCAGGGTAATGCACATATATGATATTCTTAACAATACGTTCTTTCAAACAACGTGACATATATTTTTTCCTCCTTAATTATTTTCTGTGTGGAAGACGGTATCATATTTTATGTGCTGGAAAATCTTTACTTGTCCGTGACGATACGTGGGCAATATTGCGCATGCCCATGCTTGACACTGAATCATGTGGTTGGAAAATTCTTGCAAGGTTAATATTAAATGTCACGATTGAAAGTGTAGCAAAAATTAGGCGAAGATGGGATGGTGGCACGAAAATAATATTTTTGTTACAAAACAGTTACGGTTGTACGCGTCTAGACAACATACAATTGTATAATTAATATCACATAATTGTACAATTAATAACACCCCTTATCATCATCATCATCATCATTATCATCATCATTATCATCTTCTTCTTTTTCCTGTTCTTGTTCTTCTTCTTCTTTTCACTTTGAGTAAAAACAAAATGTTAAGCCTGCTGAGTTCAATCGTAGTTTTCATTCTGACGTGAATTGAGCAACTTTCACGTGGGGAGTGTCGTCATATTTGTTTTTATTTTGATTCTTTCGCAAAGGGTTTCAACAAAAAATGAACAATAGCTGGGGTGATTTTGACGGTTTGGGCAAAGGTGTCTTTCTGGCGGCCCGCTGCATGCAGTCGTGATTCAGTACATAAAGCATACTAATTATAGAGGACCACCCCACCCCTATGTTTCTTCTATTGTGCAGAGTAAAATCCTAGACTAACGTTAGAACAATGACGTTACATGACAACATAAAGGTTGGCCGAAAACGGTTGATAAATGGTCAAAGTGAAACATGTTTATGGTCAGACCACCGCAAAAACATAGCCGGACCCATTCCACTCCAGTAAAAGATGTCCAATTGGATTCGCACGAAATAATTTGCGTAGCTAGTCGGCGCAATATTCATATTTTACGAACTGACTGTGTGTCGTGCATTATTCAGCTGATATGTCAAAATGGAGCGGCCACTCTTCTCGCCACGTATCGGTAGTAAGCAGTAATAGAAACCTGTTTTGGACAAAGTCCATAACTTTTATGAATATTATGAAATGATTTATAATATTAGAAAATGAAAATCAATTTATAACAGTAGAAAATCTGCGCTTTTTCTATTAGAACAAAATTTGATATATTTATAATATTAGAAAACGATTTTCATATAGTAGAAAATTAGTTTAAAATATTAGAAAATCAGAGCCACTTGTAAGAAAAAGCCATTTCGGGCAAAAATCGTTCTTGTCTAATGTTATAATCTGATTTTCTAATATTAGCAAATCATTTCCTAAAATAACAAATGAGTGCTTAATATTAGAAAATAGTTTTATATATTAGAAACTGATTTTAAGACATCAGAAAATCGATTTTGTGTGATATGTGAAATCGATAGTTTATATCAAGTTGGATGGGTTTCATTTGTCGCAGTGAACCTAAATGTATTACCGTACATACTCACTTATAAGTCCAGCTGCAACAAACAATATAAATCAAGATATGCCGTCCAATAATGCACTGTTAGATCGGATCCTATGCTGTTTGTTCTAAGCTTGCTGAGATTGTTCCTAAAAAGTTTATTAAAATTTATTTTATAGAAATTCAATGGACAGGATACTGCAATTGAGCGAAAGGTAAATCTAGACCGGACAATTTCAGGTCGACCGTCTTCACTGAATTCCGTCATGTAACTGTTCTGCTACTTTCATGTGTTTGTTTAAAGAAAAAACTAACTGCTTCTAATAAGCCCGATTTTATTACACTTAAAATTTGTCGAAAATCCCACGATTATAACCCTAGTTTTGCTCATTTGTTCAGGATACATTAGTGGTTTCTTGTATGGATTAGTGTGTTTCACCGATGCGTTGAATGTCGCCATATTTGCAAACTTTTCATGTTTGCAAGGAACATAACATTGTTTAGTCCACTTCGGTTCTGCCACACGATGACATTCGAATGAAACTGACTCACTTTGATATCATTGGAACAATTTTTAAATTTAATTTCGAGTATCTTTTAAAAAATGGGGTATAAATAAGTAATCGTTTTAATCGTTTTATAGCTATCGTTCAATAGTCAACAGCGCTAGATTCTACGAATACGCTGCACATAGCAGGTAACTTTTTAAATTACTTCCTCGTTCATTTCCATAACCTGAATTCGTCGTAATTTATTATATAGATTTATCGTTATGTGTGATTTCTTAACCGATCCAAAATTAACTTGATCGCACTGCGAATCAGTGGACCAGTGAAATGACGATAAGACTTGGTAGGACTTAGTGACGTCACCCCTCCATTCATCATGACGATTTTCGTACCCTGACGTCAGACGAGGTTGTTTGAAATTAATCGACAGTATCTTTAAACTGTATCAGTGGGTCTCAATATAATTTTACACATGTAAATAGCGAACCTGATTGTTTGAGGCGTGGAAGGATGTTAATCAAATGATACATGTACATAACGGCCTTGCATATACATGCGGGGCGTAGTTAATGTATTCTTTTTTTTTTCATCAAAAAGAAAATAGTTTTCCTTTACTGAACTAATCCACAATGTTGAAACCCTGGCAATAATGTTAGATCATTGTATTATAAGCTGGAAATAGGATAAGATAGGAAGCAGAAAAGTGACATAATGTTTGTGAATATGAATCAGTATCACGTATACATACTGGTTACAATATTTATATTGTTTATCTATAGATGAAACCTATCAATCTAAGGCGAGTTAGCAACTTCGGAAATGTTTGTTCCAATACTTTACATACATTCAAAAATGTTAGTCTTAGGATGCGTTGTTTTGGGGTGTTTTACGGCACAGCGATACAAGAAGGTTAATTGTTGTCGAGGCAATTGGAGTAAAAGTACCTTGCACAAGGACACAGCACAACAGCTGAGCCCCGCAGACGATGTGGTAGGATTCAACCCACACTCTTTATGTCGCGAATCCGGACGGTACCTACTGAGCCACCTCATTTCCTGTTATTGTTAAGTGGAAGACAACCGCAGAATATGAGCACTTAGAAACATGACTGCGTTATATTCGTACGTTACATTATGTCGGTGAAGATTGTATTTCACTCTGCGTATAATGCAAGGGATCGGTTAAGTAATGATATCAATTATAAATCTCAATGGTTTGTGCGTGCTAGCTAAGGGTACAACCGGCCTGAATACTCTTCCAGATTCGATTGTACGGACTGGCAGTTTTGTAGATCTAATTTAATAGCATCATTAATCTTCGTTTCAAGAAAACTACGTTACATGCCGAAACGTTCTTTGTTAAGTCAACAGCTTGGGTATGTATGTATGTATGTATGTATGTATGTATGTATGTAGGTAGGTAGGTATGTATGTATGTATGTATGTATGTATGTATGCATATATGTATGTATGCATGTATGTATGTATGAGTGTGTAGGAACAGAGACAAAGACAGAGACAGACAGATAGACTTGCAAGACAGACATACATACAGAGTCATTTACATTCGCTTGGAAATGCAATAAATCATTAGTTACAATCGTTAAAGGAACAAAAAATTAAGAAGAATAATTAATAGTCCCATGATTATGTGACCCTTTCAAATTTCGCGAAGTAAAGAACTCTCTTACGTTGTTTGAGTAAACATTTTAGCAGACAACACCTAACAAAAGCGGCGTCATCTTCTGCATGAGGGTATAACCTGTACATTGTTACATTTCGACTGAACCATCCTTATTATCAATGAAACTTGAAGTAAATATCTAGTGTGAACCAGCCGTACCATCAATGCTTTGTGAACAATTGCCATAATCCTCGTAGAATATAGCTCCAACCGCGCATTGATTTTACCGTTAGATGAACATCACCAGCTATATATTTTATTCCGAAGAATGTAAGAATTATGAAAAATGTTAGAAAAGTTTCTGAAACAATATTGCAATTTCTTTCCTCAGACAAAATAAACAAGTTCTCTTTTTGATTATATTAGTCATTTTTATTTTTAATTTGCTGAATTACTTTTTTTCCCCATGGAATTAGGAGGGTGTACCTGCACGAATGAGGATGTCTCGTGCTGAAGTAGAGATAATGGCTCTTTTATCATTTTAGGATCAAAATTCTTTCCACAGAAATTTGTAGAAGGATCAAACATGACTCGCCCTATGGTGCATACCTATTTACACGATTGCTTACGGGAATCGTAGCAGCTCAGAAGTTAGCGTGCCTGATTCTCAACGTAAACGTTCAGGTTTCGAATCCAAATATGTAACTGCTCCCGTCTTCCTGTGCTCGTATGCACTAAATTAACTAAGCAAACATACGTTCGTCCAGTTTGAGAGATTTGATAGAAGATTCACTAAATAAAATTTAAAACATATCTTTTATGTCCATATTTCGCGCTGCATTTTATCTTATAAAGTAAGATGGGAGAGTGAAATCTACAAAAACTCTAATAGCTGTAAATATACATTTTGAAAGCGAAACTATTTTACCTTGTAAAGACGCGATGTCAGTATCCTCGATAAAATGTTTACGGTACTATGAAAATGCAACAGGCAACAGTGAAGTCATCATATGCCTGACATGTTTTAATCTGAAGGAAGTCCGCATATGCCCGACATGTTTTAATCGGAAGGTATATAAACAAGAAACGACTGAAGGTATAATGAAGTGAAAAGACTAAAGGAATGGGGACGAGAACAGAATTAAGGAACTAGGACAAGAATAGACGGACGGAATTGCGACGAGAAAAGACTGAAGGAACAGGGCGACAAAAGACTGATGCAATTCGGACGACTAAAGACTGAAGGAGTTGTGACAAGAAACGTCTAACGGAATTGGCACGAGTAAAAGCTGAAAGAATTGGGACAAGAAACGTGTAACGGAATTGGCACGAGTAAAAGCTGAAAGAATTGGGACAAGAAACGACTGAAGAAATTGGGACCGGAAATGATTGAAGAAACTGGGACAAGAAACTACACCAATCCTTCGTCCGTTTTCTTCGGTAATCTTTATTCTTAGATATTGTCCTTTAAATAATATTATCCTTTATTCCTTTATGTCATCTAAATATTTGTTTGTGTAAACTTTTTTAAATGTTAGAATAATTAAAAGTTTTAATTGCCAATTAACATAATATATTTCGAAACAAATTTAACAGATATTCAACATTCACAAAAACATTTTTCATAAAATTTAGATCACGATCCTAACAAATATAAGCTGTTTTAAATTGCAAAATATATTTTATTGTAAACTGCATAGTTTCGGACTTGTATGAAGGTTCAATACTTACATAGTTATATTTGTTAGAATCTAAGTTATTTCTTTTATATAACTTCTTTAACTTTATTATTTCACCCACCCCGACCACCCCTCCCTATTCATGGTCTGTAGTCTATGACTGTTGACAATTGGTAAATT
This sequence comes from Sinohyriopsis cumingii, assembly GCA_028554795.2. NCBI lineage: Eukaryota > Metazoa > Mollusca > Bivalvia > Unionida > Unionidae > Sinohyriopsis > Sinohyriopsis cumingii. Next base: position 99,866,249 of record CM068840.1, on the reverse strand, counting down.
CTGAGTGTTATATTTCTTGCAATTACAAAACACACCCGTCGGGTGAAAATACTGCTGTGTGCCTGCTGTAATACGAGTTCCTTGATTTGTCGCGTTTGGCTGAAAACCCTTCGTATTGGTAACAGAAGCGAGGTTTCAAACTTGTTTGCTTATCCCACGTTAAAAACCATTCTTTGTTAAGCTTGAATGTTGATATATAAATAAATAAATAAATAAATAAATAAATAAATAAATACAAAATAAATAAATAAATAAATAAATCAGTAAGTAAAAGTCTGGGTCGCTCAGTAGTTATTGTGAATTAGGCTTTGAACTGGTAATTAATTACATAATTGTGTCGATATGATTGTGTGTTAGGATACTCTATCTCTACCATCGTCATCCATGGATTTCCTTATTCAAATAAAAATTGTGCACGAGATCTGTATTGATGCCACTTTGCAGTATAAAGATAAAGTGAAGCGATAAAACAAATAGGATATTTAAGCATTTCTGGCATGTGACACTTTGCGCCATGTGCAGCACGTGGTTACCTGGAGGCACGTGTTGCCGTTATAGCCAGTTTGCATACAAATAAGTGTGCACATGCTCTCCATGAAACATGCAATCTCAAATTCAATGCACCGTCATTAGACACGAATCCACTATTTTCCTTCTTTTTTTATCCCGAAAATGTTACATCTACAGCCGTAATTCGGTCTAGTCAAGCACATATTTTTAATATGGTTTGTTAACCTTTAACTGGTTATTTTCTTCTGTTTTCTCTACATTTTTTTATTAAAAATTACATGAATTGGGTGTTATTGCAACTTAGGCTATAATGCATTATATCAACAAATGAAGGGGCATCTACAGCTAATTACAGTTATTGGAAAGCGCGGCTGCAAGTGCTTGTTGATAACATGAAACCGACATCCTGTACAGCGTTCTGTTTAGTCTCACCTATTCACCAGGCAACTGATCACACATTCTTTCCGATAAAAGAACTTGAAAATAGATATTTACAACTTCAATAATTCTTTATGAAAAATAACCCCACAATTTACTCTTTAGTTTAAGCTCTCTTTGGACTCTTTGACCCCAAATTTGCATTTTGCGTATTTGGTCGAACCAAAGGAGTGCACGCTGTAACCATCAATAGATAAACTCGTGTGTGTGGAATATAAATGAAGGTATGAATAACACCTGGAAATTAAAGGATCAACTTAGTGAGCAAAATAATTTGCATAATGCAGCATCTTGTATATCTGCGTTACATTTTTCGATATAAAAACACTAACTCAAAAAGGATTTAAAAATTATTTTGGAGGGAAATATTACAATTGTTTCTTTAGTTAAGGGTCCGTACTGCGCGATGGCGTCTACGGTACTTCATTTGTCTTTATATATGAAGTCTTTCAGCAGTGCAGCGTAATTAAACCCTTTGAACAAATATGTTCAGGGGCTTACTGTCTGAGGTTTTCGGTTCAGTTAACAAACTAAAATAGAATACTTGAAACATTTTCAAGCACGTACAGTGATTAAACTACGTATTAAATGTACATAAAATTATCGGGGATGTTAAATTACATTTATTACCGCCATGTATAGCCTATCATGTCCTGAAAAATGCTGTTAATTATTAAAAAAAAGCTATATTGTACCCACCCTTTTAGCGGTAATAGATTTACTTATGAGTTAAATATCCTGAATAAAAACACAGTCTTTTCAAAAAGAGTTTTATTTTCATTAGGATAATGCAAAATCATGATGAGGTACCATGACATAGGAAACACATGTAAATAGCGAACCTGACTGTTTGAGGCGTGGAAGAATGTTAAGCAAATGATGCATGTACATAACGGCCTTGAATATATACATGTAGTTAATGTATTCGACATCCGTGTATTGTAGTAATTTGCATGACTTTGGTGTTAAACCCCAGATGTATAATCAATTATCAGATTATAAAGACTTGAGAGTGAGGCCATGAATTATCTAAGGAAAGATGCCTTTAAATTCAAAAACACGTTTTCAACACCGGACACAACTACCGACGCGTAGAGGACCAGTCCAAAATCAAGATAGCAATAAAAAGTGAAGTCAGTTATATATATCCGGTCTACATTAACATGTAATATAGTTTACATTTATCGCTCGGTGATAAATCACAAATTTGCTACTCCTTTAATTCTTGGAAAGATGTCACCATTCTGTGGAGACAAAGTGAAGAAAGAAAAAAAGAAAACGCATCCTACAAGTAAATGGCTACAAATTTATAGCCAAGAACATGTGTTAACCGCAAAAAATGGAAACTGCTTTAAAGGGACTTTAATGGATTGTTTAAATTCAACTTTGATGAGAAACTATGATAGCACGTGATAATAATCTTAAAATATACATTTATAGTATATATATATATTTAAACAAATTCGTGTCTTTTATAGCTTTAATAAAAAAGAAAAGCTATCCTTCAATAACTCCAGTAATAATCTATGACTTTGGAGACTTTATTACTAAAGTAATATATATATATATGTGTGTGTGTGTGTGTGTGTGTGTGTGTGTGTGTGTGTGTTTGTGTGCGTGCGTGTGTGCGTGCGTGCGTGTGTGCGTGCGTGCGTGCGTGTGTGTGTGTGTGTGTGTAAAGTGTCGAATTTTGAATTGTATTGAACCTTAACGTTGAATGCACTGACCATTAAACTCATTAAAATGTTATCACATTTAAGCCAGAAATGTATTTCTTAAGTGTCACTTTGACCTTTCTTCTCCCCCCCCCCCATGTCAGTGTTAAAACATGAAAGGGTGGAATTTATGACTGAGTGAGATTCGAGCAGGGCATTGCTACGCTGTCCTGAGATAGTAAACATCTGAGCTACCAACCATAAACGCTTGATAGGAATCCATGTCAATTTATCATTTTCAAAGGGAAATTGATATGCTCGTACTTCATAGATTCTATGTTGTCTGAGATTTGAGGAAAGAAATGATTTTCTTGGGAAAGATGTACAAACCGCTGCTTACGATTGGCCAGAGTATATTAAGGCATACACTTTAGGAGCAATGTAAATTTAAAGTGACGACCTTAGTCGAAATTCTTTAGTCTAAAAATCCAGAGAGGAAAAGCTTGGTATCGAGCACGCCTAAAAAGAATATTGCTTTCCTCGTTAAAGAAGAAAATGGGACCAGGTGGCTGTCTTGTAAGAAAAGACATGGTTTAGTGCTAGGAAGCAAAATTTCTGAAAGAGAACAGCACTAAAGAACATGTTTTTGGGGAGAAACGGGACAGTCCGAAGAAAGGATTGACGAATTCAGAATAAAGGACAAGGAAGTCCAGGTAGAGCTGACTCGTAGAGAATAGGAAGGCTCGAGGAAACAGGAAGACGTTGATAAACGGTCACGGGAGGAAGGTGATGGAATCAGTCATGGACATTGCGCTCTTTCACCACTCGTCACTATTATGAAATAAATCCAAATTAGACACTGCTATTAAATGCTGTTGGCATAATTAGATTGAAATGGAATTGCCGCTATTAATTTGTTTTGATTAAATTTGTTATTTTTCTTGTCTACGTATTACGTTATTTATTCCCAATATTCTTGCTCAGATCTCTGTTGAAATTCTATCTTTCCACTCCCACCGGACTGTAATATCAAGGGATGTCACCCTCTACATAACGCCAGCCAAATCTAATTAACCACCCCTCTTACTAAGAGGGCGACGTTACAATATACATACATGACATACATACATACATACATACATACATACATACATACATACATACTCAAATATGTAAGTATCATGTGCTTAGTTATTTGTTTTGCTTTGCAGATCTGAAGACAAACGTGAATTAGGGCTACCTGCAGATTTGCAACAAATAAATATAGTGTATATCCGCCTTAAGAAGCCAAAACGAAACATTTTACGAGTGAAGTGGACAGCATTGCACTGTCACGTGACAATCCAAACTATTTGCACTTCACAAGTAAAATATATTTTTGTATTTATAACAACTTTTCATTCTACAGCTTTCAGGCAAACACCGTCGATTTTTTTTTGTCTCCATTCCGCATCAATGCGATTAACGGCTGCATTACTACATCGATGCAAAACAAGTTTCAAAACTTACAATAATTTTAGTACAGCCAACTTTTAAAAATTTTGCTTGTAGAAATAATGCTTTTAGCTGTGTGTTTTGTCAAATCGATTATTATTTTCAGGCGAAAATGAAGAGATAATTGTTATTATTTTCTTTTCAGTGCCGGATCGGGGGATGGGAGTGGGAGCGGGGTTTTCAGATTAAAAGGAAAAACTGTCCACACACAGAATTGCACAGTCGCTTGAAATTTGACCATCATTTTATTCTTGCGCACGTCTATTGGGTATTATGCACACTGTGAGTAAATAGTCACATATAATTTTACTTTCGTGCCCTTTCGACAAAAGCCAGAGCCCTTTTGAAATTTTCGAGAAAACCCACCCCACGACGTTGGACTGATCCGGCCCTGACAGTGAACGTTCTTGGGGTCAGAGAACTGTACAAAGATAACGAAACAGTCAAATCCAACAGATTTTATAGCGTAAAATCTTTAAACAAAATATTTTAATAATGTGAGTTTACTTGTATGTTTTTCTTTTTGTTCTTTATTTGTTTACTTCTGCATTCAAACGTTTATCTGTAGCCTTGACAAGCTGGCAGTCTGGATGGGTAACAGACGATGTGCCTGATTTTTCAAAGTTCACCTTAAGTTCGTATTACGATCAACAATGGCGATAACATTATTCTCCCAATAATATATTTCAATATTTCATTATGAAACATATAATAATACGTATTACATCTGCAATATTTAGCTCTAGACAAATCATACAATATACAATGAAAACATTGTTCAAACAAAAGTATATTAATAATTAATAAATCAATTTATTACTTAATGAAAGTTAATATTTCGCCGTATTCAAGAAAATGTTGTTGTTGGATCAGTTTCATCAGCCGTCTTTAGCTTCATAATTAACTTCAGTGTTATTAACTATGGTTCGCTTTCACTCCATATTTCCAACAGTACAGAATTTAGAATCGTTTGCCAAATGTACATGTTAGCCCTTGTTTTGTTGTAAACTTTGAAATGTCTTAGTAGTCTAGCACGAATTGTTTCATACTATCCGTCATTTAAGGACCAATAAGGACCGCTGGGTTGAACCCAATAACGACCAAGAACGACCTCTAGATAAAACCGAATAACGGCCAAGATGGGCCTCTCGATGGGACCCAATAAGGACCAAGAAGGACCTTTGGATGTAACCCAATAACGACAAAGAATTGCCACTGGATCGAACGCAATAAGGACCAAGAAGGACCTCTGAACGAAACTCAGTAACGACCTAGGAGGGCCGCTGGATGGAACCCACTGACGACCTAGGAGGGCTGCTGGATGGAACCCACTGACGACCTAGGAGGGCCGCTCGATGGAACCCACTGACAACTAAAAAGGGCGCTTGGTCGAAGAACATGATTTTATAACCATGAAAATATAAAAGAACTTCTAAAGATTAAACAGAAGAACAAACAATACTCTAGCACGCATACTATTTTATACGGCATTGGAGACTTTTAAAGCCAAGACATATGGGAGCTAATGAGCTCGGAGTAAGGATATATAAACGGAGAAATGAAAGTCGAACACGAATTATATCAATATATAATGAAAAAGGTCCGCTAAACGAACTTTAACTGTTTATTTTTCAGCACATTTGGTAAGTATTCTAAGACGATGAAACTGTAATTAGTTTATTAATAAATCTGTTTGTATGACACAATATCATGTTTTTATTATTACTTGGAAGCTTCGGAAGCGAGGACAATTGTACAGCATTCTGCATTCTAGTTAACAAAAAGAGCAGGTAACAGCAAGCGTTACTCTTTCTGATTATTCGCACAGGAGTCTAGATGTTTGTTCAAACTGGGTTTCGGCCCGAATGAATGCGGCTTCGATAATAGTAAATCTAAATTACAATGTTTGCTTGTAGACTGAACATGGAGTAATACTCAAGTGTCAATAGAATAACACTCGAGGCAAGAGACAGGTGCTGTATTGTAATCTTCAAACTGGAGTAGCAATTGACCTCTGAAAACCCATCATGTCATTGAGGTCTTCCCGTTCTCTCAACGTTAATCTCGTTTCAAAACCGGTGTAATTTGCATTTGTATAAACCTTACGTACTGCACAGTGAACACAAATTAGGAATGCTTAAGTATGTTGTCCACATTGAAGAAAGACAATTAGGAGACTCAAAACACGGTGCAAAATGAAAAGATACAAGTTGAAAGTTCGCGCCAGTGTGGATTTTTCTAGACGATGTTCTTCCGTGCGGAGTAAAAACAGGCTGATCAGATGATGCTAGTTTCAGCGCGTTTTGCGGTGGTGCTTTTTGATAAAGCTGAGACATGTAGTTTTCTTAATAATGACCGCTTTCACGTTTGAAATAACACTTGATAATGTAAGGGAATTAAACAAAATGGAAGTCTGAACAAAACCGCAAATTTGTCACACTACGCTTATTAGTTGTCAAAAGTTTTATCTTTCTTGCCGATACTTTATGTCGTAATTCATTTTTATATGGTCCTTAAATGCATATTGACAATACTTGCTTGTCTTTCTTCCCTCTTTTCAAATGAATAAAACGTATTATTGTCCCGGAGTCTTTTAGTCATTCGAATAAAAGATGTCACTGCTGTTTTCTGGAAGAGGAGATAACGCATTCCGCAAAAACGTACATTATGTCATGTTTTCTCCATGTTTCAACTTACAAATCCATTCCTTGCTTTCATTGTTTTTTTACAGTGTATGTGTGTGTGTGTGTGTGTGATTTGCATTGTTAACATAGCTTTAACAATATTTCAGTCATATCGTTACGATGTCTGCAATGTGGCAGTTTATAGTGATGTCGAGCACTGGGGCATCATAACGCAGACATGTAGCATGATGTCCCACCCAGTCACATTATCCTGATATCAGGACGATCGGGGGGGGGGGGGGGGGGGCAAATCCGCGAGCTCCAGCATCCAAGGCGGACGCCCTAACCCCGAGGCCACCGGAGCGGTCTCATTTGTTTTATATTCAGATTCCAGATTTCAAGGACAGACTATGGCAAACAAACAATTATTTGCGTTCCGCATCTTGATTTTTCAGGCCGCATATGCTTTTAGGAAACACAAAATAATTTGGTGAGATGAAAATATTTTGTGGTTTCTTTTTCAGATTAAGCTTCAATTAATTTATTGTCTATAAAGTGTGTAGCAACCTTCACACCCAGAAAGTGAAGATGAACTATAATTCTGTCATTTTTTTATATTTCAAAGGAGAGATAAGAATAAACGGTTTTAATTGAATATTTGTTTAATTTCATATCATAGTAAAGTTCAATCCAAACACACACATTTCCACCAGCACCGATCGTGTTAAAATTTGATTTAAATTATTTACCAACCATAAATGCTAAATCAGCCTTCCTTTACGATCCTCTTCCTCTCTGCGGGCTTGTCACCGTTTAAGGGTAAGACACCCAGCATATGGACATATAAGCAGAGTCAGAAGGGACTAGTTGGTTCCGTAAATGTTGGCATGAATGAGACTTGTTTTTAAAGATGAAAGCTGTTTGCAAATGCTAATTAACTACACAAGGAAAATCACACATGTTTACTACGTTTATTTCTTGCTAATTGTCAGTATAGGGGTAAACTTTTAGATGTCTTTGTGGCTGTGTGTCAGTAATCTGTCTCTTCTTAGTTTCTTCTTCTACACTGTTCAAGTGTACAATCTCCTTTGCAGTTTAAATACCAAATAATAATTATACTGTTATGTCTTTTATAGCACTTTAAAAAAAATAATATTTCAATGTTTCGATCTTTTATAGCTGCCCACAGCTGCTGTGAACATAACTATTAACCCGTATAAACGTTCCTCGGACATGATGAATATTTGTATAAAAAATTTGTAATTGTACACAATATCTCAGAGTCTAAACTTTTTCTCATCTCATGCTAATAAAGGAACATTGCTCTTTTGATACCGGGAATGCAAACGACAAAATGTCGCAGCGAATATAATCACAAACGACAACGCTAGAAAATATTGGCTATCTTATTACTACTGTATCGCCAAATCCATTGAGAAATGGCAAATACAAATTCTTTTTAGTAAACAAACACGTCTTCGCTGCATAGTCTGAATTGTCTAAAGGAAAAAAAGCGCTGCAAGAAAATACAATACTTTTGTTAAACGAATGCGATTTGAAAAAGTTTTTATTATTAAAATTTAGAAACCTGTACCAAATAATATTTCCACTACTTCAAACAACCTAACAGTGTACCACCTAATTAAATAGTAGGTGGGTGGGTGGATGATGCTAAAGCAAATAGTGGATTTTTAAAAATTTTATCGTCTATCCAAATACATAAATTAACCACAAAATAAATAGTGAGGTCTTTTTTTAATCAAGGCGGTTATTATTGCCAAAATTATATGGTTTTAACAATACTAAGTTCTTCATTGTACAAGATTCCTCAATATCTAAGTGGAACATAGACAAGTCGTGTTCTTTTTCCTTAACAAAAGAATAAATAATAACCCCTTTCAATTAGATGCAATGTTTCTTGTAAAATCGCGTATTTGCATTTGAAATTAACTTCATATCAGCTGGAAATATGATATAAAAATACTTGGTGGTATTAATTAACTGTTCCAGGGATGATAAAATTCATCTTAAAATATCAGTTTGAACGGATTTCATTTACACTGAGTTAAGCCATGAGCCGTGTACGGATGTCGATCTCCAATCTCAGTTACGAGATGGTCACCTGGCCGCTGGAAACTCTTTGTGGTTGAAGTTAAAAAAATGAACCATTTAAGGATGATTTATTTGCATGAAGAAAGGTTTAGTATTGAGAGTAATTTGTCTATAACCACAGCCGTCGCGACACGGATCAGCCGTGTCAACAAGACTTTTACAGAGAACAAACAGAAGCAAAATATAGGGATGCGGGTAAAACTTGCATCTGCCCAAAAACTAACAATGCAGACTTGAAAATATGTAAGTGTTTCTAGATCACTGCTCAAACGGATAATCTAACCGGTAAGACTGATATTTTAAGAGCATTATATATCATTGTTTTGTGTGACGCGGGTGTTAAGTGGAATCAAGGTATCCTTTGTAGAAGGCTGTCTGATTTCCGCTGGCAGGGGTAATCAGTCGGGTTGCGTTTAAACAAAACAGTCCGACTGAAGTTTTCATTAAAGTTTGAAGGAGTACCACTAAGGGATAATGAAAAATTCTTGCAAAACTAAATAATGAATTGTTGTCATAACGTGTGAATCATGGCGTAATTCAGATTTATAACTTTAATGAAGCATTGTTGCGAGTTGCTTCATTTTTATCGTAAAAGTCTCGTTAACAATGTTCGGAAGGGCTTCTTATACTTTCGTCTGCTGGCATTAAATGGTATTATATAAAATGTATGACGAATATAAATAAATTAAAAAATCGAAACATATTCATCCATAATTTGTATGCAGAAGCAGTTTTTTAATGGATAAGATGAGCGTGAATCCATGTACACATTCGTAACGTTTTAAATATTATAACCTCAAAAACGTTTTTCAAGTCGTTATTGTAGCTGTTATTGCCTTTATATGGGAGGTAACTATATCGTACTCGACAAGCAGTTTGTGTATCTTAACACTTGTCCATAAAGGTCAGGCTGAAATAGGAATAAGAACGTCAAACCCATAGGATAAAGCGTAAAAAACCATAAAAAATAAACCAAAACAAACACCCTCAATATATAATAACCATGTTCCATTACCCTAGCTGTGACAAACCATTTACAACAGTCTCAAACCTTTTCCTGAATATCACTAATAAAAACGATTATTTTTAAAATACAAAATGCGAAGAATTACACAAGAAAGTGTGTTTGAAAAATCAAAAACACAGACGTATACTAGTATAGTTACTTATTACAGACACTCAATATTCACCCGAGCCGATTCTTCTAGCATCAAATAAAATTCTTTCGATTGTCTTTAAAGTTTGTCGCTGAAATGGATTCTTCTGTTAGTTCTGCATTTGAACACTCATAAATTTACTCTCGACTTGCTTTCTTAGGACACTCTGAAGACCAATATCCTTTCTTTTCACAATGATAAATTGTATCTTTCTAATTGTTTCTTGGCATAATTTCTATTATTTTAGAGGTTCCTATTCTTTGACAATGTGGGCATATGCTCTCGTTTATCTCGAGAAGAGTGGTCTTGGGTCTCTTGATAACCTTTCTTGGAGCTGTGTTACCTAATGACACTCTTTAAATTTTTCTGCCCAAAAGTGAAATCTGTTCTGGCTCTTCCATCTTGTTAGAGTAAAATGGAGCAAGTATATTATGTTACTTACGTAGGCCTCTGTATATAGGAAGAAAGATGAGTATTTATGTGATTCGAATTTTTAACGTAGCTTTAATTCTTTTTCAGTGTGGCAGTTTATATAGATGTCGAGCAATGGGGCATCATGCCGCAGACATGTCCCACCCAATCGCGTTATCCTGACCAGCTTAACACTAACCTCTTAAAGACTGAGCGCCAAGCAAGGCAACTGTTAGTACCATTTTTATAAGTCTTTGGTATGACTCAGCTGGTGTTCGAACCCGCGACCTCCCGCATCTGAGGCGGACGCTCTAAGCACTAGGGAACCTGAGTGGTCTTGGAAGAAAGAAGTAACCTTAGCGAATTAAGCTTTAATCGTTCCTAGTCATGACACGATCACACCCTTCAACGGAAAGACAAGAAGTAAAACGAAGAGGACGTTTGGTGTCACCTCATCATCCCAGAGGAAGAAGAGAACCCGTGCAAGTTTGAAGAGGACATGATGGATCTCTATCCACCTTCTTTCTCTTCAAAATCAAGAGAGAGCGAGACAGACAGTCAGAGAGAGAGAGAGAGAGAGAGAGAGAGAGAGACAGACAGACAGACATACAGACATACAGACAGACAGAGACAGAATGTCCATGCTAAGAAAGCTGCTGCCTTTATTTCGGACCTACTGGAGTCGATGCCAGAGAATTTGCAACGGCAGTACTTTGCTCAAGATCAATCTTTTTTTGCAACTGTCTAGAGGTCATCATATATGAAAAAGTACGAAGAAGTCATGGAGTTTGTTCTACCTGACCAACTTGGTAATGTCACCATTGCTGCTTATGTGACATTTAAATGTCCATTTAAAATTGCTTTTGATGTTGGAATCTTCAGGAGACTGGTCCTTTACTCTTGACACTGTGAATGATTGACCTGGATCGACGCATTTTTAATAATGTTAACCGAGGAACATCCCCAAAAGATACTATTTTGAGTTTTGACAGTAGTTATGTAACGGCTAACAGCACAGAGACAAGAGTAAGGTAAAAGGACTGACTGAAGTATCATTTTAGTGCAGATGTCAATATCAGTTAGTAAAAGAAGCTTTAACGTCGGGTCAAGATCAAGATGTTCGCGTCATAACAGCGGACCCTCACCAGATTGTACGTTTATCTGTTCATCTTCTCGTCAGTCGACCCTTGGAGAAAGTGTATTAGATCATTTGAACTGGGAACAACATTTTATGGGCGTGTAAGTAACTGGATATATTGGATTTCATTTGCAGATTGTAGCAAATGTATTAACAGTTCATGCAAAGACATGACAAACAAAACCTTGTCAGAGTACGAGAAACTCATTCTGGTTAAAGTGATTCGATTAATGATGGCAACGATTTTTCGAGTCCTACGTGAAGAAGAAATTTGTTGCATTTTATGTACCTTTTATACTTATCAAGAAGTGTACTGCTAGTTCGCTGTATCAACACATTTGCGACTGGAATAGTGAACTTGATTGGAAAAGTCTTGGATTCGACACTTGAAAACAAGAGGTGGCTACGTATGCCAAATGCATGCGAACTGAATTTAGGAAAGAAATAAAGCATGAACTTGTTTTGAAATTTTAACTCTAAATAAACAAATATTAAACATAGAAAATGTATAAAAGTTTCATGTTCTCCTGGAGATCGTCTCAGAATTCCCAGTCTACTCAAGAATTATGATTGACGAAAGTTTTCGATCGTCCTCTACAACGTATCGTGCGGTGTTAAAAAGAAACAGCACGATTAATGTTTCATGATGTGTGAATAACAAAAGTTGGGAAAGTACCTGTATAAGAATCGTTAACACTCATTCCCAACAAAACGATCTCGAAAGAGTGGTATGACGACTTGAGTAACCGGCTTCCTTGACATACCTTTTTATCGAAAGATCCAGGTGTGGACTTATTACCATCATTACCTGTGAAAACGAATACATGGTACCTTCATTACACATTGACACACAGCTCCTTGGAATTCAGTGATGTGTACTAAAGATGAACTTCCTCATCGGAAACCTAAACGCGGACGAAACGGATGACAGTCATCGATCAGGAGACCAATGAGTAGCGATCAACTTTTCCAGCTAGAACAGAGTGGAACATTATAATTCATATGGAGTAGATATAACCGAAGACAAAATCACAGCCTTTATGAAAATAAATGATGGAGCCATTCAATTCAATAATGTTAAATTATAAGGATCGGATTCGATGATATGTGGACACTATGGTATTCATTTACTCTATGAACGAAGTCTTGGATTCCTATTAGAACATTTACTGACGTATATTCGACGCGATTTCTTTCCAAACGATGCAATGGTCGAAGTTTTCATTTATTGTAATCTCGTGGGTTCGATCCCCGGCCGAGTCATACCAGAGACTTACAAAAATGGTACTAACAGCTTCCTCGCTTGGCGTTCAGCATTAAGAGGTTAGTGTTAGGACTGGTCGTCCTGGTGTCAGGATAATGTGACTGGGTGGGACATCATGCTACATGTCTGCGGCATGATGCCCCAGTGCTAGACATCACTATTAACTGGCACATTGCAGACATCGTAGCGATATGACTGAAAAATTGTTAAAGCTACGTTAAAAATCAAAATCACATCACATCACACATTTATTGTAATCTGTTTTCGTTACATCAGAAACGTCGTGCTCATGGAATGACACAACTCACTGGAAACCAAATACACATATGCATTGTCATCCTTGTAAATATGATCATGTCTGACATTTTTGCATTTGTCATTTGCTTGTGAAGAGGAAGAACGCCTCTAATTCTCATTATTCAGTTCTTCCTTGTTCATTTTAAATCAGCGGGGCTTATAAAATGTTGATGTTCAAAAATGGTGTCTGCACGTTGGCAATTTTTAATAACATTCTTTTGGATGCTATTTCACTTCCTCTACGCTGATCTTTTATTTGAAGATTGAAAATGGACTATTTTCTTTCAAACACGCTTACCAACTCTGAGGTATGTTTTAGTTCGCGCTTACAACATATAAATCAATGCGCTTAACAGTTTTGTTGTTCGTCCCGGAAGACAACGAGCCAAAACATCAGCGGCATGTTAAGCAAAAGCCGTACCTGACTTAATGAATATAAAGCAACTCCTCGACCGGCTTGAAGAGACGGAATTATATTTCAAGAAGTTGTTCATCTGTAAGAATATAACGTCATTAAAGATGGCAAATAAGCCGAGGAGGAAAAGCTAGATGAACAATTAGAAAAGGGAAAGAGGGAATGGGTAGAGGAAAAGAAGCAGAGGGAACAATAACTATAGTTCCTTCCGTGACAGCAACAGCATAAAATCCTTTGCAATCACATTATTGGGAGAAAACCCTCACTCCACAAATGTAAGATTCGGACAATGAAGCTAACCAGGCCTCCGTGTCTATTAACCCAATCGGGTTGCGATCAGTGGAAGAGATATTTCGAAGTGTCGAGCTCAGCCCAGAAGGCTGTTGCTACTGTCTGAAAACAAAATAAATAAAACAAACCAACGGCCATTGTCAATGTCATCCAGATCTCTGGGAGCAGATAGTACACAACCTACCGTTATAATATTGGGCCTTTTATGTGTCTTTGTCTTTTGTCTATGGTTTTCTCTTCTACAATCAAAAGTGACATCGACTTTCCTCATTTGTGTCTAGTGTGATAGAGTATTACTAAGTATGCACGTGTGTATGTTTAAAGACCTTTTTTTCTCGTTTTACAATCTACCAGTAGATATGGACGATGATCAGTAGAGGTGGGTGCTGGTCACTAGACATAGGTGACTTTTTAGCGAGTCAGTATGGTTGTCAGTAGGTGTGGGGGATGTTTAGTAAGTGCTGCGTACTGATAAGTAATACCGTATGCTGGTCTGTACATTTTTACCATTACCATTTCGCTTGCACCCATAAATTGTTCCGAAATGGTCTCATTAAAGTCTCCTTGTATCCCAAGTGCCACTTAATGTTAAACACGGATAGTTTTAATATTACTATTTTATTGTATCCCAAGTTACGCTTTTGTCTAATAATAAATTCACCTTTTAACTCCAGTTGTCGATTGCGCTGTAAGGGTAAATGGCGCCTTGAGATTGTGGTGTAAATGGCGCCCAGGGCAACAACGATAGCCCAACAGGGTCCGAATGCGAAGTCCGAATGGCCGCAGACAGGGGAAAGTTCTTGGGAGGGGGATAGTGCCCCACCACCAGCTAAGGGGTTTGGGGAGCACTGTGAGCACCTCTACCGGGGCGTTTACAAAAATATAATCCCCCATATCCCTTCGCATCCTTCTATCTCACTGCAGCTGCAGTGATGCGAGAGAGGATTAGCAGAGTGTTGGGGGTGGGGGGCAATGTACAGAGTAGTAGTTTGTTCATGAAGCACAGACCGCTCCGGTGGCCTAGTGGTTAGAGCGTCCGCCTCGGATGCGGGAGATCGTGGGTTCGAACCCCGGTAGAGTCATACCAAAGACTTACAAAAATGGTACTATTAGCTGCCTCGCTTGGCGATCAGCATTAAGAGGTTAGTGTTAGAACTGGTCGGCCTGGTGTCAGGATAATGTGACTGCTAGACATCACCATAAACTATCACACTGCAGACATCGTAGCGATATGACTGAATAATTGTTAAAGCTACGTTAAAAATCCAAATGACACACACACACACACACACACACACACACACACACATGAAGCACACGCTAGCAGCAGAAATGAGTTTGCTAATTTTTGTTAAACGGGTGCATTACATAATTGTCTGAAAGGTCGGAATTCAAGAGTCAAAAATTAGCAAACAATCAGGTTTGGTCATTGTTGCCAAAAAAAATATATTTTTCAGCTGCTTTGGCGCCCTAAGATCCCTGGCACTCAGAGCAACCGCCCCCGCGTTAGTACGCTACTTACTCCAAGTGCCGTCCTATTCTACTTCAAAAGACTTTTCCTAACCTGTATGAAAGGAACATTATAAAAAAAATATGGTGGACAGTTATGTATATATTAAAAAGGAGGGTCAGATTATATAAAAAAATGTAAGAACAGAATACTACTACTGCTGCTGCTACTACTACTACTACTATTAATTTATGTTTGTTATTTTTTATTTATATAATTATTCTTAATAATATTATTAATTTATTATCAATTTATTATTATTATTATTATTATTATTATTATTATTATTATTAGCACATTGGAAAATTTGTGTAGATTGTGATATACTCCATATTCCTGTTTCTATATACAAAGTACGGGCAGGCATCTTTATTTTTGAAAAGGATTTTCTAAATTGTTATCAATGCTACTTTATCCAACTGCTTCTTATAGCCAAAATTTGATGACAAATTTCTACATAATCCGGCTGTTGGATATTCTCTGATTCTAGATTGCCAGTTTGAATAGCCTGCTAGACTTTGAGCAAAAAACAAACAAAAACCCTTCTATATTCCAAACATCATCTCCCGATCAATACAATTTAGCAAATCCCGAACTAATGATATCAAATTCTGCTCTCATCTGATGGCTGTCTCTATGTCAGTAAGCCTTAGGTTAACAGCATTTACTTTAACACATCCATTTACTTTTTATCTATAATTAACACTTGGTGAAATTAGTGGTTAAAAAATGTAACATTTAACCTTTGATGACATTTCCAAACTTGTATAAATGTATACCCATTGCAATCACTGGTTTTGAACTTTGCAAATACAGCTTTTAAAGTGTATCGAGCAGGTCTGAAATAAGAACCGCTGTGAAAAAGAAATAAAATACCCAATGATGATCATATATTTTAGATTTATGTGTATGTCTAACTTACAACTTCTTCTAAAACGGACCATGACATGTACCACAAAAAAATGAATGTAATTAATGGGCTGCAAGGCCATTTTGGTCACGTGATGTAAGTACCACCATGACAAAGCCACAAAGAACAAGCTGATAACATCGTCAATTATAATGGTATGAAGGATGTTGGGAAGAAAAATGATTCAAGATAGTATCACCCCAGCCTGATCCGATTACAGATTTATGACGCTGAATTTGTAACGAAAAATCATTCTAGACATGGATAACAAAAATGAACTTGGCTTGGCAGGAAAACTATCGTCTGATTCACACGAAGGTAGACACAGCTGTCTGGCATGTGGTTTAATATTATTACAGGTCGATTTCATATGTTGGAGATGTTCCTTGATATTTTTCTCTTTGAATTTTTCAGTATGTATACATCATAAGTTTCCTACGATGAATTTTCACGGACAGTTTCAAGAAAAAAATCATTGTAAGATCGATGGACCTACCCCGTTTTTTGATGCCAACAAAATTAGGATTTTTTTTCATCGCAGATAAAAATTAAAGTATGAGTCAAGCAAAAAGATTAAATAGAATTATATATATATATATATATATATATATATATATATATATATATATATATATATATATATATATATATATATATATATATATATATATATATATTATATATACAAGGTATGATCCAGGGAAAAAATGGAAGCTTTAGTTTTAAGTTGCTTTAGTCCATTACACTTAGATGGGTTCTAACCGCTCCGGCGGTCTAAAAGTCTCGAGTCATACGAAATACTTTTTTCATTTAAAAAAAATTGTACTAGCAGCTGCCTCGCTAGGCACTCAGCATTAAAAGGTTAGTGTTAGGACTGGTCGACCTAGTGTCAGGATATTGTGACTGGGTGTGACATAAAATTACATGACTGCGGCATGATGCCCCAGTGTTAAGCATCACTATAACCTGTCACACTGTAGATATCGTAGTTAATAATCCAAGTCACACACACACACACACACACACACACACACACACACACAGAGCAGAAAAATACTGCATTGCACTTGCTATCATAAATTTTGAATGAATAAATTTTGTGGATGCCACCTTAGTTAGGAGAGCAAGACGACGAAGTCGCTTTTGCGTTGTCATCGTCGTCAAAGTGAAGAGTTTGCCATTGTTTTGGCTCAGTAGTTTCGTATGCATATATTTCCTAAACATCTTGACCCAATATTAGCGTCCGTAGCTTGAATCATTGAGAAAATAAAGACAATTTATTCAGGCTAGATTTCCCGAGAAACATCTGATTTATCACAGAAAATCCAGGTTTGGCAAATTACTTATGATATCACAATTTGATATTGCCGACCATATGCTATGCATGATGTAGGTTACAGGAACTGGTCAATGTACCATTTCAGTACATGTATCCGCTCTAATCTGATAAATCAAAAATACCCCCGGGGGCAGACGTTTGATTAAGTTTCTTTCTTACAACGTAATTATCTGCATGGTTAACGGTTACATTCTTTGATTATGTGGCCCAATCTCAGTATGGAAAATCGTAGTAGCATGTCCCAGAGTATAGCTCTCACATTTATCTAAGGCTCAATCATGAAATTAATAATGTTTGAACCCCTGGCGGGCAAGAAATATTAAAAAGGCAAAAGACCAGGCTGTTCACCTGGCCTGAGTCTCATCAAACATTTCATATTTTAGTATTTACTTGCAATTTTAAATTTGACAAGACGAAGGACTTTTTTGCCATCGCATCAAAGCTAAATGTCGAAATCTAGTGAATTACAGAGTTTCCGCATATTAAAATCCTATCGACTTTTTAGTATGGACACTTCCTGTAGAAGCTAAGTGAATTAAAAGATTTAATTTCGTTCTCTACTCAAATGTTCAGTGATTTACAGGATTAATATTAAATTACAGTCTAGATTTGACACAAAATATGTATACGAGTAACAAGGCTTTACTATGATTGCTTTTAAAATACTGGAGTAAGGTATAACAAATTTGACAATTTTATACAGTTATGAACCCAAGCAATCCCGAATCACCTAAAATATGTCGGTAGGTGTGCATGTTTTTGCCCTGCGCATTGTTAAACATTCATCCCGAGTTAGTTATCAAAAAAGAAAACGATGGAATGAAGTCCGTCATGATTTGTCCATAAAATAAAAGCCTAAAGAATATTGAGACATTTATCACATTTGGACAGGTTGAAGATCATCTCTCACTCTTAAGAAAAACACAGAAAATTATACGTTGGTCAGGGAATGATTTCAATGTGACAATATTTTCCCGCATCATTAAAAAATTACGAGGAAGATTTACTGGTGTTCATACACAGCTAATGATTGCATAAGTATACACTTTAAATTAACTATATCATTTTGATGACTGTTACTGGGGTTATTAAAATTTAATAAGCGTTTTTCTTTTTAATTCTTTAAAAAGATACCGAATTCGCAGCACCTTCACTTTACCTCCAGTCTCTCCAAGAGTTCAAAGCACTACGACACACTTTGGCAAACATAACATGTAATGCTAGCCGTAGATCTAAAAATTCTCAAGAACCATATGGTACGTGCCAGAGTAATTTCAAACAAGACCACATAGTCAAGAACATACCGCTGCAAAGACAAGCGTTGTCTAATTTGCAAACACATACCCTAGACCGAATCGTTCAGAATGCAAGACCTGCGCCACTCAATGTGTTTGCGAAACCGTCGCTTTAAGAAAGCAAATGACCGCTGAAAACAGCAAACATCCACAAGAAAATCAATGCGAAAGACCCCAACCACTACATCTCGACTGGATATTTATTAGAGTCTTTCCAGATTTGTTTGTGTGTGTGAGTGCGTGTGTGTGTGTGTGTCTGTGTGTGTGATTTTGGATTTTTAACGTAGCTATACGTTATTTGTTAGGAACAATGGACTAGTGGCTGGTGAAATAAAGACACTAGTGAAAACAATTACAGGAATATTGGATAGGAAAAATAGACTAGTGGCTGGTTGAATAAAGACAGAAACAATATATCAAGAATCTGTTAAAGTAGTTATCATTGTGACCATTGGTTGTTATGAATCTGAGAGAAGAAAGGATGACACGGATATGGTTTAGAAAGTAGATTTTCCAATATGTGACTTTAATTTAACTGGAAGGAACGGTTTATATGTGTTCATGCAATGTTATTTCTTGTCGTTGTGCTCGAAGTTATGCAGAAAACGAAATATTGGTTGTAATTGGCAGTCAAATTATCAAAATACTATAATTCTTTTTTTTTTTAAAAACTTGTATCGTGCAGAACGCATGTGATTCGAGTTATACTTGAGGAAGGTCGAAATAAAAGTCATTAGCTCATTTAAATGAAATCACTCCTCTAACACAATACAGGAAATTAATAATAAGATTACGGCAATAGTTTAAGGAACATTTGCATCAATAGTTATATTGTCTTGTAAATTATTGCTTCCAAACCGAAAAGCAACACATACGTTCAAAATCTTATTGACGATATACTGCGTGTCGTAATGACAAATAAGTATATCATTAAAATGGATAGTCGTAATGACAAATAAGTATATCATTAAAATGGATAGTCGTAATGACAAATAAGTATATCATTAAAATGGATAGTCGTTGCAATGCACGATAAAATCGTTGAAATTAATTACCGTATAAGAGATAAGTATGGTACAATGTTGAGAATTAGAAAAGGAAGGTTAGAAACAAGAAATACGACCCACATTCACCCACGCCACCCACCCTCTCCCGGCAAATCTTCTTTTTTCCCCATGGATAGATAGATAGATAGATAGATAGATAGATATATAGATAGATAGATAGATAGAAAATGGGGACTACCTATCCTAATTTTTTCAGTCGGTAAGACCAGCTTAAAAACAAGTGAATGCGTGCATCTTCCTAATGATGTTATTAATATAAAGGAAATATACTCAACAAATGTGCAATTTCGGTATCGGCCTCTCGTTTCTCTATCCACACTACAAAGACAGAGAAAGATCTTGCATGCGCGTGCTGCAAATTTTGCAATCTTATGAATTACATGGGTGTTAGGGTGTTATACATTAATTCCTCATTGTATCTGATAAATCACAACAAGATTTGTAAACGAAAAATGAGATTTCAAAATGTTTTATGTCAACAAATGCGCGGGTATTTGAGACAAACCATGATCTTTCGCGGTGCACGTGCGACGTTCCTCGTGTTGGACTCAAACTTAGATCTCTCGTCTGCGTTCGATTTTCTCTCAAATATCCAATCGGCACCTGATCATACAAGCCATTTGATAAAAAAAAAGATCCTTTAAAGACTCTGCATAGCAATATGCATTATTTGCTCTTCCTTTTCGAATATCCATGGACTCGGTGACCCCAAACTGCACTCGGCACTTTTGATTGATAAGAGGTTTGCAGACGTTCAAAGGTGGAATATAAAAAAATTGTGTGCGCGGCATGCAGATGAAGGGTACGAATAGCACCGGTTTATTAAAAGGCTGATTAAGTCAGTAGGCAAATTAATTTTATAATATGGCATCGTCTATACCTGCATGACTTCTTAATAAGGATGAAATCTTTTCATTCAAAATGCATTTAGCCTAGATTGATAGGGAAGGTAATCAGTGTTGTTTTCTCGACAGGTATGGTGCTTCATTTAACGTACGCAGCACTGCATACATCTGGAATAAGTCTTGTAGCTACTCTTTCTTATTTCAAAAGTAATGCCTGAAAATTTGATATTTAAAGAGAAACGTGACTCCCAGGTTTAACTGAATGATTTACGATAAATGAAAAATAAAAACGTTTTACATTTTCATTCTTGCCATATTGATGCAAAGATAGACACATTATAGATTCACATTAAATACGCCGAGTGTAATGGAGTACGCTTAATTTCAGTTCATGTTATTCAGATTCTGTGATGCAGAGAGCTTACAAAGACAATAACACAACTCCATTAAAGTGACTCCACCACGACTGTCATCCATGTTATTCTTAAATGATGCCATATTTTGTCTTCCATTGGCTTTATCAATAGGTTTTGTAATGTTCCGTTGGGTCGATGAGCCTCTAAACGTCACCCATAATGCCCATTTATGTAGCCTTCCATGCCTCCCTAAGTCGGCTTCATCGCGCTAAGGCCAGAGTTGCAGAAGTGTAAACTCATGGCTGTATGTCCATTCTTTCGGATAATGTTATCAATCGCCTATACTGGAACCGTTGCATTCCTTTTCCATACTCACAGAAATTCCAATTTCCACACTTCATTTTTGTACTTTATTTTGTGTTGATGTAACCACTTATGGATTTCCAACTTCCTGTTGTGGCGAGACATTTGTCATGCTAAACATGTTGTTGTTGATGATGCTGTTATTGTTGTCATTGTTTGGGGTTTAACGCGATTTTTCAGCGCATAACAAGCAGTGGTAGAGAAAGAACCACCGACCCACAGGAAGCTGCATGTAAACTTTCTCATAAACCAACATAGGCCAAGCACGAGACTCTGATAAACATCATGATTAGCTACGTTCTCCAGAACGATGTCATAGTTTGGTGAAGAAACTTTTTATCCCCATGCCATTTTCTCCTAGCCATCACTTACAATTAACAAAATTTATTTCACAGTACTAATCCACAGAAGTTAAA
The DNA here is from genome assembly GCA_028554795.2 of Sinohyriopsis cumingii. Lineage (NCBI taxonomy): Eukaryota > Metazoa > Mollusca > Bivalvia > Unionida > Unionidae > Sinohyriopsis > Sinohyriopsis cumingii. The sequence goes on along the minus strand of CM068840.1, from coordinate 99,844,342 downwards.
TTTTCATTAAATTCTAGCTTAATTCCAGCAATATAAGTAGTATTTAGTTTCATGCGTGTTCTTTTATCATCGTTTCTTCCTTATTAAAAGGAAGCAAGGCCAATGTAATCTTTTTTACCAACATTAGAAACAGTAAATGTTTACGCGTCCACTCTGTTACAACTATGGTTCTTTCTACAAGGACTATGCGATTGTATCCATACATTTTAGCCCTGTAAATTCCTTTTCTCTCAAAATAATTCTTGTTATATCCTTTCTGGCCCTTAAACATTTGGATTCCATCGGCTTCTTCATCTTGAAAATTCAGTTTTTAGTGTGCTCCATTTGTGAGTTTAGGATATAAGATTTTACGTTTCATACATATCGAAGTCATCCATTACGATCTTGTCACAGCTAACATTCTGGTCCTCTATCGCCCATTCTTCATCTCATTTAACACACACACACACACACACACACACACACACACACACACACATATATATATATATATATATATATATATATATATATATATATATATATATATATATATATATATATATATATATATATATATATATCATACCGTTGGTATTTGCATTTGGACTGGTTGTATTTGCCTGTAGTTAAGAATGTGACCTTTCTTGTAGAGAAGACATGATTGAAATTATATTTAAATGTTAAAAAAATCATTTATATGATAATTTATTGTAATTTTTTTAAACAAAGTCAAATTAAAAACATTTCTTTTCTGCTTTAAAAGCATAAAGCTTTCATGTGGAAAATTTAGGGATAGTGCATTGTTGACAAATTGTATTGTGCTAAAATACAATATATGAGAGAGAGAGAGAGAGAGAGAGAGAGAGAGTCCATCTCAACTGTTACACAGAAAATATTTGAGTCAATTCAACACAATGACGTTGTGTTCAAGAAAAACACATATTGCTCAACAACTCATATAAACATTAACGTGTATATCATCCAGTTTTAGACAATATCAAGTCTGACTGTCACAATTTATAAAAAGAAACACTAGCGTTTGGATACTTGCAAGCAACTTAATGATAGTTATTAATCTGACATTGATTAATCTATATTGTATTTACTAACCATGTAAAAAGACGCTTTCAATTAACTTATGTATTATACAATAACAGCTAGTAAACGATAAACAGAAAATCTGCATTAACGAATTAAGATTCAAGTCAACGTCTTTAAAATGACTTTAATTAACCTGAGAAAAGCTCATGAAATTTAGGACCGTATTTACTGGAAAGCATATATCATTGCCTCATGATGATCTATCTGGTGGCTTGAAGAAAACAAAACTCGCACGTGTTGCCTATGATTTATGTGTAATCATGAAAATACCCATCTAGGTTTCAAAGAAAAGCAGTTCAGGGTATTTTGGTCTGAATCGCAGCCGTCTCGACGTGGATCTGTTACGTCAATACAGTTGGTTTGGCAGTAACAAACAGGAACACAATTTAGGGATGCGGGTAAAACTAGCATCTGCGCAAAGCTAACAACTCCGTCATTGACATATGCAAAATTTTCGGAATTTATTCCGTAATGTGTGATTAAGCTTCAATGAAACACAATTTTATATGCATTTTGTATATGCTTAAGAATTTTATTAACTACATGTTTTATTTTTTCAAAGTTCTGTGGTAATTAACACAGGTTTTCAGATGAATATAAATACTCTCAAACTCCCGCTAGTGCCTATTCTGATGGGCCTTGCTTCAAAAAATGCAACTAATTTGCTTAAGAACTATGATTCTCGACCCTTGGGTATGAAGTAAAAAGGCACCACGCAGAAAACACAAAGGTAAAATACAAATTCGCAGTCTAAAACAATTATATGGGTGGCCTAATGATCCCAAATTTGAGCCATGTTGATTTCCATATAAAATTGATACTGATGGAACCATGTTATAATTTCGAGTATTAATCTTTCAACTGTCCTCGAAGCTTTTCATATACATGAAACCAGAATACAGGAGTTTGAAATTAAATTGGCGATTTATTTGGTTTCCTCTCATCTGTGTGATTTAATCAAGGACACTGACATGTTAAGTTAAAGACATCCGTTTCCTTGAAAAGATAGCAAATTCAAACGAGCAAACTGTGATATAACTTTATAAATACGGTTTCTAACAACATACCTTGTAATACTGGTTAACCTTTTCTTTCTTTTTCTTTTTTATACACTAATTTACTCTGTTTGAATGTATGGTTGGCATTGTATGTGGCTTTCCATTCACCGAGAAAAGGTAAAACTAGTATTAATATTTGTTAATTAGTTTTCCCCATAATTGTTGCATTTTAAAGTTTTCTTTTTAAATTATGCAAATTACAGGTAAATACCTTAGATTTAATGCCCGTGTACATTTTATGATGAACTTCTCGTGTTTAAGTACAAGTCCACAGATCTAAGGAATCTGTATGTATTTAACATATACTTAACTGATCTATTTTTTTCTATGTTCAGTGTATATAAATATCTTCGTATTTTGAATGATTTCATATTTCACAATTAAATAACTATACAATTTCGCCTCTGCATAATTTTATGACTGTCGACCACAGATTGCTTTTTAAATTTGGCTAATTTAAACAGTACGAAAATAATAATTTATGATTAATTAATTTAACATGCGATCGCAATACATATTAGCAGCTGTCAAATGCTTACACTGACCAATTACGACAATAATACATACATGGACGCAATCATCAACGGGAAAAAAAATGAAGTGATTTATGGTTAGTGATGGAATCGGACAAATACACACTGGAGTTAATTAAAATTTGTATGCATATGAAACCGCTTAAAAACCCCCAAATGAATGTTGTAATAGTACATAAGAAAAATCAATAATTTGTTACAATATAAAGATGATGGTAATTCATGAATTTAATTAGTTGCTGTTGGTCACTAAGATGAGAATATTTGTCTGGATTACACGAAGTTCCTTTGTACGTTTCTTGATGCTAGTAAGAGGCTACTGTGTGATAAAATTTAAATATTCAGCGCGTGAAAAGTGTAATAAGTGTGATGTTTTCCAAGGATGTACACTGAGGACAAATAATATAAATATCTTCAGTTGGCTACGTATGCATGATATTTCATATAATTAATTAAATTCCTTCAATTATTTTAGCAAGGATTTATCACGTTGTGTTCCTCGCTAAGGTATTTTACTAAAGTTTCCTCTGCTCTAATAAACCCATTTGTATCACTGTGACTTAATACACCAAACACCATATTAATGCAGTGAGTGCTTTGTCACGTACCATTTATATTTCTGATGTAGATTACATTACATAATTCATACTGTCTGTATTTATTTCATTGTTTCAGAATATTCCATGGCAACATACAGTGACATAAGCAAGCCGTCCAATTTGGACAATATTTGCCTTTTTTTGTAGTGTATTACACATCTTTTATAACTAACACAACTTGGCACATTTACACTGGAAAAGAAGCAAATATACTTTGGCTCGTAATGAAAAAAAAAATGCCTTTACTAATATCGTGCCAGGAAAGGTAAAAAAAGTCAATGCAATGGAGAGCGACGAAGAATCGCCTGACGGAGAACCTCTATTGTTCCGTCCATGCCTGTTATAACTGAGCAAAGCGGGGACCTGAATTTTATCAGAGTGGAAAGTGAAAGTGACTAAACGAGAAGAGAGTCATGGGGGTAGAGGCAGTTGACCTAGAACAGTTACCACGAGACAACAAATAAACGGCTATTGTAATAAATAAAATATAAAATGTCTGTAAAATAAAAACTTACACTACTGTTCATTGTTGTAGGAAGTATATAAACCCCAAGACACGTGTTTGTCTTATTAATCTTGCATTGCTGTTGTTGTTGTTGTTGTTGGGTTTAACGCCATATTTCAGCACACGATAGGCTATGCATGGCGGCCAGTATTAATGGTGGAGGAAGAACCCGGGAAAACCCTGGGAAGAACCACCGACCCACGAGAAGCTACTGGCAAGCTTTCTCACATACCCACATTGGCTGAATCCTAGACTCGAACCCACGCAGACAGAGGTGAGATGGCAGTGATCCGTAACGGAGAGCTCTTTAGACCACTCGGCCACTCGGGGCCCCGTGCATTACTGTAGGAAGGATATATATCATATATACGGTTGTATTATTGTTATTCACCACTATAAGAAGGGTACAGACCCAAAGTAATTCGTCTTTAGTTCATCAAGTATTTGAAATGGTCAGCAGTAAAAGACGTACTGTATTTTGCAATAAAAGTACTATAAGGAAATAAAAATAACACTTTACAGCCATAAGCGTCTATTACTGATTAATAATAATACAAAATAATTATGAAAGAAGATTTCAATAGCCAGGTCAATTTTTCTCCATCTTTTCATTTGCGCGTGTGGGACACATGATTATAAAGGTTAAACACGTTGTCTAACCGTATATTGAACTTTATAAGTAAAACTGTAAAGGACTATTGCACATTTATGACCTCGAAAACAAAATGGGTATGAACTTGATTGTCCAGATAAATTAACAAACTAATGCATTGGCATTAAAAATGTTTGAAGCTGCGTTCTGATAGGCTCTGTGAATTAACGACAATTACTAACTAACCCACATTTTTCGTTTTGTTTCCTTTGAACTTTCATAATTTTGACAGACGGAACGCTGGATTCAATCTTTAATACCCGTTTTTAAACGAATTAAGATGAGAACGTCACTTATTTCTGCATATGTTAGGAATTGTAAAATGTAGTTGATACTGTATCGAAAAAGACCAGAGAATAAAAAAATATATACCCTCCTTCTCAACACAAATTGTGTAGGTGATTGATGTTGTTTTTGATTTTCTTCTAACATAATTGAAAAACGTAATTAGATGAACATAGATACATGAAAGCTTTATTATTCGGAAAGTCTGTTGCTGTACTTTACAGGTGGAAACAAACTTCATGGAATTATTGGGAAAATTCAGCTTAAAGATTCGTCAGAAAAGTCGTTTTGGCCAGATCCCAATTACTTACCTTGACATATAAAGTCACTCGTCAATATCAATTCAAGTTCAAGTATACGTAGTAACACGTTGTTATTGACAGAATATGTACTGTCTGTACTAGGTAATGCAACTCGACAGATTAAGCACAACGCAAGACATGGTACCGTCACACAAATCAGATGAACATAGAGTGACGGTGTTGTGACAGATATGTAGAATTAGTCATTTTACGGAGCGCAAACAACACGAAATTTAAGTCCTACAAGAAGTCTCCATGGTTCTCATTTCTGCAGTTCTCAATTCGATGGAATGTATTGACCGTTTAAATAATTATGTCAGAAAAGATTGCATATCTTTTTTTTTTGAATAGATAACATCACAACTAAGGTGACTAAATATTTTGTTCAAAGACAAATTAACTACATGTTTGTTCAAAGACAATTCTCTCTCTCTCATTCTCTCTCTATCTGTCTGTCTGTCTGTCTGTCTCTCTAACTGATAAAATAATTTGTTTGTTTTCTAGTGTACCAGCATACTGCTTGCAATATCGCAAATATATCTTAATAATCTTATGACGGTCAAAATAATTTAGATACTAGTAGTTTAAGTCGTCAGGTCATTAAAAGATTTGATATTAGCGCAATAGTACGAATATAATTTTATTTATTGACTTATTAGTTAATGCAATTATTTATTAGGTTTATTAAATATTCATTGGTGTGTTTATTTATATTTCAATTTATGTACCCACTTGCATGATATTTTCATAAAATCTTTTTAAACGTGGTGAACAAAAATGTCAGTGTACGGTAACTTAAGTACGAAACTTAGTACATATGTTTGCTTATATCATTCATTAGGAGATACGTTTTAACGAATTAGTTTTCGACAATTCTATGAAATGACCCAAATTATTCAAAATTAAAACAATTGAGGAAAATAAATATTTTCGAATTACTGCCTCTTTTTTATATAAAAGAAACCAAAACTAATTAGATGAACTAAGAAAGGTCTGATTTCTAACAACAACTAATCTGTATGATATCCAAATAATCTAATATTGTTGCGTATCGATGCACGCTCTACAAATACGTTTGCAAAATATGAAATTTACAGTAACTGTGTTCCAATACAGTTCTTAAAGTATCTGACCGCTCCTGTGGTCTTAGTGGTTAGAGCGTGCGCCTCGAATGCGGAAGGTCGCGGGCTCGAACCCTGGCCGAGTCATACCAAAGGTTTATTAACAAGGTGCTACCAGCTGCCTCGCTTGTCGCTCAGCATTAAGAGATTGGTGTTAGGACTGCTCGGCCTGGCGTCAGGATAATGTGATGATTGGGTAGAACATGATGCTACATGTCTGCGGCATGACGCCCCAGTGCTAGACATCACTATAAACTGCCACACTGCAGATATTGTAGCGATATCACTGAATACTTGTTTAGCTGTTTAACAATCACACACACACACACACACGATGGACGCTCACCAGTTATTATGTACTTTTGAGAGAGTGGCGTATGTAAGGTGAAGTTGTTTGCGTTTGAAACATGCACAGTGGAGAGAATGTTGGCATACCTCTATGCTACTTTGATGTAATGTGGCTGAAATTTCTTTGTATATGTACTTATGGAAATTGTATATGATCTAAGCATGCTGGTAACTAAAATGACTGTTCCCTTACACTAACAGAATCAGCCTGAATTAGTTTAAAGCAATTGACAATTAGATCCCCTCTTGTCCCGTATCGGACGCATCAATCATCAGCACAAATGTCTGGTTCAGTTCTGGCAACTTTAAGGTTGGTGCACTCATCAGTTTCTGGTTTAAAGTGTTAAACGCTTTTTCATGGCACACACTCCAGGGAACTTTATTCCGTTGCCCTTTCCTAGTCAAGTCTGTTAATTGCTGACAACAGCTTCAAAATTGGGAACAAATGTCCTGTAAAACCCAATCAAACTTAGGAAACATCTTACTAGTTTCTTAGCTTCTGGTCTAGGTGCATCTCTGATTGCTCCTATTTTGTCTGGGTGAGGTTTCAAATGGCACAGTCCACTTACAAGACGGTCCAAACATTCTAGGTTAAAATATCATATACTACATTTGGTGGGCCTAGTTATAAGAATGGCAATGTGAAATTACTGTCAATTCACAGTAATTTCGCACGACGAAAACAACGATGTGTTTTACTTAAATAATAAAAATGAATCCACTCAAATAGTGAAAAAGAGGTATTTTACTCAAATATGAAAATAATGAACACAAGGGACAGATATCATACAAAATATCATTACAATCACAAAACACTGGGTAGAACGAACCCCAAAAGTTACGCACGGTTAAAAGATTACATGTATGGAGTTACACACTCCGTCACCAGCACACTTGGCTGCCAGTCACACTGGTCAATCAAGCAGTCAGTATTCCAGGTATTCACCGACCACCATTCAATCCCTTGGTCAATCAAGCAATCAGCGCCCACCAATCGGTCAGCAACGCCCGATCACCTGCTACTCGACCAGCATCCTTGTTCACTCTGCTCTACGGCTGCTATGATTCAGCTTTACAGCTGCTATGGTCATCTTCTAATGTTAGCTCTACGGCTGGTACCACGTCGATTCCGATCAGCAGAAATTCAATCTAACACACTGGTACCACGTCGACTTCGCTCAGCTGAAATTAAATCTCACACTGTGCACTAAAAATGACACGGGCATATACGATAACACGTAATGACGTTATATACGGTAAGCTGTGCAAATTACATTATCGGCACGACATTACAAAGCAATAAACATCAAGACCAAGGAACAAAAGAATCTCACCTAAATAGCGACATCACAGTACATGAATGGAAGATAGCCCTACGATCCAAAAACGAAACATCCCCTGGTAAGGATCAGTTAGGTTACATTATCTACAAAAAAACTACCTATCAATATAACAATAGCCATAATCAAACTCTTTAATAGGATATGGGATAAAGGCCAACTACCCACCAAATGGAAACAGGCCATAGTAATACCAATCCCCAAGCTAGGTAAAGATCCCAACAACTTAAATTCGTACCGACCCATCTCCCTTACAAACAATATTTGCAAAATAATGGAGACAATAATCGCAAATAGGTTAAAACACCACCTAGAAACCAATAACCTACTCTCCATAAATCAATGTAGCTTTCGGAACAAACGGTCCACAACTGACCAACTTCTCAGATTGGAAACAGACATCAAAACTCGCTTTTAACGCACATAGGAAAACCGATCGCAACCTCATAGCGGTTTTTTTAGACCTAGAAAACCAATTTGGAATAACTGGACGCTTGTTAACTGGATTGGCGATTTCCTCACAGGCCGGAAAATTACCACAAGAATAGGCAACACCCATTCGGAAGAATTTTCACTTGAAAATGGAACACCGCAAGGCAGTGTAATAAGTCCGTTACTATTTAACCTAATGGTAAACGACCTTGACCACAATGTAGCCTCCACAAAAATAAACTTGTCACAATTTGCAGATGATAGTGGCATATGGAGGAATGGAAATCCTGCCAATAACACAGTAGTTAAAGAAATCCAGCAGAGCCTAGACAACATAGGGAGATGGGCGGACAAATGGGGTTTCAAAATACCTCATGAAAAAACTGTGGCAATCATATTCACCCCCAAACGAAATAACAACCTAGTCTATCCAAACTTCTATATACAAAATCAATTAATCAAATACGTAACAGTGGTAAAATTCCTAGGAATATTCTTTGACAACCACCTCACATGGAAACAGCACATTGAACAACTCACCCAGAACTGTAACAAAGATCTCAATTTACTCAGGAACATCACAGGGACTGACTGGGGATCCAACCAGGAAACCCTCCTAACGATATATAAAAGCCTAATTAGATCAAAACTGGATTACGGTTGCCAAGCATATAACTCAGCTAAGCAGCCTGTACTACAAAAACTTGACACTATCCAGAGAAAAGCCTTACTATTATGCACAGGAACACTCCCCTCAACATCATTAGAAGAACTACAAACACTAACAGGAGAACTACACTTAAAATTACGTAGGCAAGAACTGCTCCTCCTATACTCCATTCGATTAGATACCCACCCAGACAACCATCCCACCAAAATAGCTATAAATAAGTGTAAAGTTGTCTTCAAACCCAAAATCATACCTATCACACCAAGTGGCAAAGTAATCCTTGAACTAAGAGAAAAGATACCTCTACTAAAAAAAACAGGTAACAAACAATACAGACCAGAACAAATCACCATGGTTACAAAAACCACCAAGGATTAACATTGAAGCTACCAAATTAGGCAATAAAGAAGGACAAGAAAACTTACTAAAACCTGTACTGGTAAACGAAATCAACCAAAAATACCCGGACTATGTTAAAATATATACCGATGGATCAAAAACAAAAAATCCACCAAGAACAGCAGCAGCAATAGTCATCCCTGAATTCAATATACAAACGGATCCAGATTACCTGACTATTGCTCCATTTACACCGCTGAATTCTGGGCTATACTTGAATCACTACAATGGATCAAAGACAACCAAATACCTAAAGCAGTCATTATAAGCGATTCCCTAAGCGTTATCAAATCGATCCAAAATCGCAATACACACTCTAGGGAACAATTCCTCGACAGAGCATGCCCATTAATCGACGATATCACCACAGCACATCAATTAGTCGAGCTCATGTGGATACCGTCGGACATTGGAATCTCTGGCAACGAAACAGCAGACAAAGTTGCAAAAACCAAACTAGGAGATCAAAACTCTATCAAGCTTAACTATATCTCTACAGAAGCAATAAGCTTCTCACAAACATATATAGACCAAACATGGCAAGATTTTTGGAACTCCTCCACAAAAGGTAAAAAGCACCATGAAACCCAAAAAAAACGTAGATAGGAACATACAGCTACCTAAGGGTACCTATTTAGAACAGAAAACCATAAACAGGATAATAACTGGAAAAACTAAACTAGCAAGCAGTTTTGGAAGGTTTATAGGACCCAAAGCAGCAACCATTAACTGCTTTAACTGCCACACCACCGAAGATCTTCACCACGTATTCAATATATGCCCGAAATATCAACCCGCTCGGAAAATATTTATCAAAAACCAAAAAGAGATTGGATCACCACACACATACCCAGAGTTACTTATGGACTCTAATAATAAAAATAAACAATCAGCATATAAAAATATAAATCAATTCATAGACTCAGCAGGACTTAGGAACAAAATATAATTACTATCCCCACAAAACCAAAAGACCCAGTAACTAGCTAAATAAATTTAGAAGCCACCACATAAAAAAACCATAACATATCATTCAATTTTATAAAAGTATTAATAAATAATTCACTTACGAAGCACCTATAAAAAACTAAGGAAACCGCAAAATCGGATGTCCTAGATGTCCTTAACGAACCGAGTAATCAGCCAGGATTCCTGTCCTAGATGTCCTTAACGAACCGTGTAATCGGCTAGGACTCCGGTCTCTTGCTAAATAAAGTATAAATAACACTCAATCTCTAAAAACATCAATTAATAAATAACTTAAAGAGGTAATATCTAAAAACTTATAAATAACATAACGTAGGAAACACACCCTAAACACCTCGACTAGTAATACCATAATAACCTTGAAAATCTCTCTTCATACATGATATCTACTAAGAACCTCTATAAACAGCATAGAACATCCCCCCTCCTTTCAGAACATTTTGAAGAAGAAAGAAAAATCTCGAAAAAAAAAACAAAAACAACAACAGGCAAATGCAACAAGAAACCAGCTATGTAAAGCAAGCAGGACCGTTCCCGAGCTCTCCTTCCCACTAATGACAGCCAACCATTCAACTGTAGGAACTTTATGGACCCACAGATTGAGGCCAAACTATCAGGGTTCCTTGAATCCATAAAAGCCTGGGGGAGGTGGCACCATCCCCTTCCCCAGGAACAACTAGCAGGCTGCGGTGCAGTCAGAAAAAAGTGGCACATGCACAATTGTGCGAACGCTACTATAATTAAACGCAACAACAAGAAGCAATAAACATGTTCAGAAGTGAACCAACCTGTGTCCGATAAGAATCCGATGGTACTAAAGGTTTCTCAATAAAATGCAATTTTATATTGCTAATATAAATCTCTTTCTAAGTCACAAACAAGAATATAAAATATTTGCATTCTACTACATAAGCCGAAGCTATATAGACAATATACAACAAATAAGCGTGGTAGTACAAGAGTTATAACTTGTACATACGAAATTAATAAATAACTCACATACCTCTACAGCTGAAGATGTGCAAGTCCCTATGTAGCCCGTTCACTGACAAGACGTTCCGTAACCTGAAAATTTAGTGTTACGATGAGGCATGTTTACACAGACGATGCAGCCATACATCGTCTGTGCGTTGGAAGTATTCGTTTTTTTTTCATCGAAAGCACTTCGCACGCGCGGCATAGGATGAACCGAACTCACTGTTTCGATATATATTGTCCAATATACATAAATCACCATCGGGCATCGTTGTACACAAAAAAAAAACCCACCGAAATCCGAGTACATGTATTAATTAACGAAAGGGATTTATACAGTTTAGTGACAATACCTACCCCCTTAAAAAAGTGGTAACACTTTTAGAAAAATCACGGAATGTGAACATAAACAATTATTAAAACATTCAATTTTTATTACTGAACGAATCTGATCGCCTAATTACATCCTACTTAAAAAAATCAACACCCACATCTTCCGATCCTCGAATCGCCTCGATTCGGAAACTATACGGTTGCAAAGATAACGCCAAACGCATCAATCTTGCGTTGGCGACCTTTGCTTTGTTCAACTATAAGAGCGCCTGATGGTCCGTTTGTAAGGTAGACTTCCTCAAGCTATGTATGGAATTTTCCTATCCCCCCATACTAAGGAAAGGGACTCCTTCTCAATCATTCACCTTTGTCTTTGTACTGTGTAAGATCGTTTATTTGTATTTTCATTTGTTGCATTATTAGGTTTGTGCGGATTATGTTAATTTGTCCAATCTTACACACGCAGGTATTAATCATAATTTTTTTTATCATTCAAGTCATTCATTATTAAACGTAATATTTCTATCACCATCAAAAGGATTATATTGTAACATTCAACCCGGTTATCCTATAGCAAATGGTGTCAGCACCTATTAAAATAAAGAAAATGTATTTTGCCCAGCTAGACAACACCAGCTTCGGAAAGTGCAATGGATGAATTACGAAATATATAAAATGTAAACTCTAAAGTCCAGGAATTGAAAATCACCAAGTGGAGCTAGCAGTTTGTTTTAAACATTCACATCTGGAGTAAGGCCAAGCTGTATACTCTATAACCCATATTACAACCATCAATCATACACCAAAATAAAGGGAATTGAAGGCTCTTTGAACAAAACCTAAATTTTACAAGGTATTTGTTTTTAAATAGCCAACATACCAGCGATCAAAGCCGGGAATTTTTTTTTCTTTATAATTCTAACCCGTGCAAAATACGAAACTGTATAGCGCCACCATAGCACTGAACGCCATGAGATATCAGGAGCGTAATATCACATGTTTCGGATTTAGCCTCGCCCTTTAAAATCGTAATAGAACCGTCTGCACTAATATCATAGTCGGGGTCGATAGACTCAGCTGCAGCCATATTGCATGAATCACTCATTATCAATTTAGGCGCTACAACCGAAATTAAATGCTTAGTATCATAAAACGTGAATATTGGCCATTCCTTTTTTGTTTCTTTGAGTAAACCAATGTGGGGAAACATTCACCTATAAGAATATGATTCGATGCAGCATGCCAATATATTAACAATGTGTATGTACGTACATGTGTGTGAACATTGTTACATCAAAGAAAACGCTTGTTTTTAAAGCACATGACCTAAACCTTAGAGATGTTTCTTACTAAATTAAGATGAGGAAATGTTGTCACAATAAGGGTGAATATAAACTATAACTGCCCCATATACGTTAGTATAGAATTTCCCCTTTCAATTAGAGAGCGTTGGAGAATTAATTTTATTAGATTGTTTTGTTTTACATACGGGCATTTTTGCGGTGTAAACGAGTAGAATCTATTTATATCGATAATAACATGTTCCCTCTTTGCTTCCGGTGCATACATGGTGTATGTTGGCGGAATTGAAGTAGCGGAAACGTGAAAAAAGTATTCTTATAAAGCAAATGCATGCTACAAACGGAATTTACAATAATTTGCTCATTATGCTGATCTTATTTGCTCCATGAACATATATCTTCAGTGGGAAATTGAGAATGTCCGCGCAAATACGCAATGCACGTTATATGGTAGGCTAAAACTAGATTTTCATTATTAATATTACCAGGTATATAAGGGGTGCCGCTTCAAGGACCCGAGTTATATATTTTTCATGAATTTTACTTTGAATGTTTTTTTTTTCTTCTCTAAAAACGTCTAAACCTCGAGAAACTAAGATTATGTTTAATGTTTACTTTGAATTTGTTTTTGTTTTTTTTGCTGTAGAAATGTCTAAAACTCGTGAAAATAAGATTATGTTCAAAGTAAATTGACCCATAATCATGTTGATGGAATATAATGTTTCAGACGTAGGGGTTTCCCGAACAAAACACGTAGCACATGAATATGAGTAATATAGTCACATAACGCCTCACTATGTAGTGTGAGGCACAACTAGCCGGTAGACTTCGATATGCTTTCATTTTAATTGCTATGGAAATAAACGACTATTCTGCTGTTGCCAACGGGATGAAATCGTTTTAATGCACAATACTGTACTCCACGAGGAGTACAGCAACTTTTGATACGTGATAGATTAACGCATGGACATTTGTTGAGAAAAGGGATCGCGGAGATCATTTAATGTGTTACCAAATAAAGTTGACGCAGAAACGCCACCTCTCTCTCTCTCTCTCTTCTCTCTCTCTCTCTCTCTCTCTCTCTCTCTCTCTCTCTCTCTCTCACACACACACACACACACACACAAATACAAACGTCCACACACACAGTTGGTCATACACAACAATCATAAGTTAGTTATACACAAAATATCATAATTACTTTGGCAAAGTACGCCAGCACTTTTTTATCGGTTATTGCTCATCCAGGGCCGACAAGGGGGAGGGGCAACCGGGAACATATCCCCCGGGCTCGGGCCCGTAAGTGGGCCAGGGTCGAACAACACTTTTTAATTTTATAAAAGAAACTTTTTATTGAACAAGAATTAGAAGAAGCCCGGGTACTTCTTATCCCAGTGCTCGTGATCGTTCTCTACGGCCCTGCGCTCAGGAGCTGAGAAACCGCCGTAGATATCGTCATGAAATTTCATGTGTGCATTCACATTTAGTACTTAAATTAACATCCATAAAAAGTAAACTATGGTTGCAGTTACCTACTTTTCTTGCTAAACTGGACATATCAAGGCATTCTTAGCACTGACCTTCAATTTGTAATCAATGATAAGCGTGAAAATAAAAGACTTTGTTTTTAAAATTCGTCCTTGAATTTGTCTTACATTCAGTTCTCAGTTATACTTTACCAATTAAACTTTACCAATTAGATTTTACCAATTAGACTTTACCAATTTACCAATTTTATGAATTCGTGCTCTATGACATTTTGGTATGAAACGCCTAAAAGCAAGCCGCGCTCTTATATCATCTGACGGAAATAAACTGTCTAGGAAAGTCGTTGTGTTATGCTTTTGCTGGTGTTATCTATGGGGTATTTACTGGTTTCCTTGACAGATTAGTTTTTCACACGTTTTATAAAAGAAAAGAAGAGACGACAACACATTTATAGAACTCAAACTCAGATTTTGCAAAGAATGATGAAAATATTTCTATTTTGATGTGGTTCTCGGAAAAGCTTCTTTTCATTGAAAATAATTCGGACATTTTAGTTTGTATCTTATAATAATTCTATTAGAGCAAAATAGTTTCATAAAGGCTCTTCCGTGAGAAATAGTTTTAGGAGAAAAGTAAATAAATGTTGATCGTTTAGTGAATATACAAATGTGGTCGAAGTGTTAAATACAAACTCTTCCTTTTTTTGTTGCATTTTCTGTTATTTATTCCTTTCTTTCACTACCAGAGTGGAGCTTGCTACATCATTAACGTTTTTAGATGAGGCGTTTCTACCCGGCTCACCTGTCCAGTAGTTTGTTCACGTGGTTTTGTCTTTTATCCAAGCTGTGAAAAGGAAGCTTCAAAGAACATGTTACTAATACCCGGATAACACAAGTTTAATTACGTCTCAACAACAACCTTACATCCTTTTCTCTGTTTGCTCAGCATCGTTAGTCGGAGGGGCTGATGTGATCAGGAAATCAGTGTTCATTAATACAAGTTGAAAGATCAATTTGGATTTAAATCGATTTCCATTTACACGCGCAGCTGTTACCGCAACCAGCTGCATTGAAAGATCACAGTTTGTATTTCATTACAACTCTCTTTTCTCAAAAATATCAATGTATCTAAATGCAGAGAGATTTAAGGGAAGTTAAGATATATTGATACACAATGCACCGAAACTTGTTTACTTTTTATTTATTTATTTTTATTTAGTTATGTATTTATCAATTTAAATCATTTCGAATGGCATAACATATGCTGTCTTAGATTTCTGCGTAGAAAGCTTTGGAACTTCCATTCTTTAAATTGCACCAGCTCCTATATATGATAACATACAGTAACTCATTTAACGTAAAAATAGCGTCATAGTACTATCCTGCCTTCGTTTTTTATGGAATGATTATGCGAACGCGTGATTGCGTTGTGAAACGTTCATCAATACTCAGTTCGATTCATCCTACTGAAAGAAAGAAGAAGAAAAAAACAAGCTGGAGAATGTAAAGGCAAGTGATTCAGATGCCATCTTTTATGTTTGAATTTCACCCGACGTTTTTAAGTACAATTGTTGCCTATTCCATGATTGGTACAAAAAGGGTAGTCAGAATCATGTTAGGTCTAATTTTTCTATGCAAATATCAGTTATTTGAACTGCAAGAAGACATTCTTCAAATGTTTACCGTGATAGTAAGCCTGTTTACGTCTGAAATATGCAAACAAACTGGTATAATAGATGGTATAACTAACATATTGTTATTGGTCGAAAGGCTATAGTATTCGTCAAAACGCTTATCTATAGGTCAAAATGTTTTAGTATTGGTTAAACGCTATCGTATTGGTTACAACACTATATTATTGGTCAAAACGCTAAAGTATTAGTCAGTAAAATTTTTTATAAATGTTGCATAAGCGTATAATAGGTTCTAGTATAAAAGAAGAGTCGCTGGACGAAGGAGACAGAGAGAGACAGATATGTATCTGAGGGAATTTCAATGAAATTGTATAACATGCTAAATTCATTACAAAACTAAACGCGGATTATAATTTTGTTCTCATTATTTATTAATAATCAGTAAGTGGAAATTCATTACGAATCTAGAGAGAACAGAAGCAATATTCAGGTCTTGAAACCATAAGTATATGCATATTGAATCCACAATTACACACGAATCACAAATGAATATACCAACAGCATATATACGATTTCTGAATCCACCTGCCCGACCCTGCGGACAATCTAAAATTTGGTTCGAGCAAGCTCACGTTTGCAATGCACTAGCCTGTGAGCAAGTTAAACATATTGAATGATACAAGATACACGAAATTTTTATTAAACTTCGATGTCTTGTTACAATGATTTTTTCCCCATCTATTGTATGTGTCATTTCCATCTTGTAGTCAAAGTCAAGGAATACATATTTATATTTGACCTCATCAGTTAAACTCAAATCCCAATATTTGTACGCTTCATGGTTTAGCCGACTTCCAGGTTCGAATTTAGCCGCGGGCAGTTTGCCGGAGATTTTCAAAGATTGTTTTGATGCATGTCACCGTTTCTATGGAGAGTAGGTTTTAATGGCTAAAAGTAAAACTCATTAGATTTCTTCCACAGGTGTTTTTCGAAATTAAAGGTACACGTCTCCAACGATTAACTATCAGGAGGATTTGGTTTAAAGTGTGATTATGTTAGGAAAATGAAGCACCCTCAGGTGGCATTTATTACAGTATACGTACTCACCTTTTACAGTTAGAATTGTCAATTTGGAGGCAGCCCTATTTCAGTATATATATATATATATATATATATATATATATATATATATATATATATATATATATATATATATATATATATATATATATATGATATATTGTTTTAATAGTAATAGTAATATCATAATGCCTAGTACTCAAGTTACTTCATAAGTTCCTCTGTTTTCCAAGCCAATTACTTCTATTTAGGCATTGATGACTACAACGGAAGTGCTCCAATGAGCCCGTTTAATTTTAGGTTTTACCAAATCACATGTTAACATATTTTTACAAAATTTTTACTTATTTCAAATTGCAAGCATGACATATATTAGACTGACACTGGCAAGTCATCATATTAAAAATACGACATTATGGGGCCAATTGTTGGGAACCATTTTTTGTTACACTCAAAACATACACAAGATTCCGCCATGCTTGGCGTAGGGATAATACCCAAAATTGGATAGTAAATTGCTAGACATCAGAGGCAATTATTTAGAGGCTATGGTACACAGTGACTATATTCATACCAAGTGCGTCAGCTGTTAATTTCTGTATCGGTACTCCTCCTCAGTTACAAGTAGTTCGCATTTACATAGTCACGTAAAATTATGACTCACTCCATCGTCATCTCCTTCGCCACTTCCCTCCTGAGCTTGAAAGCAAATCGCTGATGACTAAAATATACAGATTTACTGCTTTTTAAAATTCTTTTGGTGTGAATTGTTTCTTTATTTGCTTGCTTTCTTGTTTACTCGTCTAATGATACCTACGAGTTTAATGATGCCTACTAGTTCTGTGCTATTATGTTTTGTCCTGTATAAATGAGAATAACTAAGTGATGGGAAAGATTTTCGTGTTATGGAAAACCTAATATTAGGATATTTTTGTGAATGTATTTTTCACTTTTGTTTGGACATACTATGCAGAAATACAAACAAAATGTCGTAAAAGTGTTTTTCACTCCCATTTATGACGTACTGTATGTAGAAAAATCTTCGTTTGAGTTCACTATTTACTTTTAATCCTGATAATTCTTGAAGGTTTCCTCTATTTACATTGTACATGATATTTCTTATGAAATTCGTTAAATTGTGTCTTTCTTATAATATTTAAAAGGCTCTTCAACCAACCTGTTTGAATATTAAAGGTATATGAAGTGTTTAGTGTATACGCTTACTGGTTCTATCGGTAAATGCTACTACCTCAAAAATATAATTTTTTAACAATGATTAAAATTCGAGTACAAGTCAAGACCAGGGATATCCTTAAATGTGTCCACAAACCCATGCAGAAATAGCTTTATTATTCAATGAACCATTACACTTAAAACTCCACAAACCCATGTATAAATAACTTTATTATTCAATGAAACAATTAGACACAGAGGATCTCAACCAGTTGAATAATGGCAAGCTTTTGCGAGCCTTGGCGAGCAATAGCTGGACATTATTCAACAAGTTTAATAAATTTAATATTAAATCATTTCCCATTTTAGATTCTTTTTTTCAGTGGAAATTATTTACATAGAAAGAAGAATGAATAAGTTCGTTCTTTCTGACAGACGGTGCACCTTTCATTTGTTATGCCTAAAACAAAGTCCACGGTAGGCCTAGAGTACATGTTTACCATAAAATGTCACTTTCACAACTAGACACTACATTGTTGCGATTTTCATGGGAAATAGGATTACTGGATCCGGAAATTCCCATATTTACTGTAATGTATTTGTGACCTGATTTTTGCAGTATTGTCAGTTGGGAGACCACTTTATATCCATATTCTTCTGTGAACAGAGGTGCGTTTATTTACTTCTGTAAGTTAACATGTAAACCACGCTTGCATAAAGGTGGATTCTATATTACAGTTATACTGCAACCTCCACCCCCACCTCACACACCCGCTATCAAATAAGCTATACCCTTAGTTTTACATCTTGTTGTTCTTGTCTTGGAGTTTTTCGCCATTTTTCTTATGATGATAGTGTTATACATAACATAACAAATTCCTGGATGGGTAAATTATCCATATTTAGAGAGCCGAGATAATTTTTCTTCAATTTTCTTTGGCGAGTCAAGTCAAGTTCAAAAATGGACACCAACATGTTCTTTGAAAACAAAACATTCCAAAAGGCGGGGTTAAAATGGCTTTCCCACTATCGCAGTCAGTCAGTAAAGAGAATACTGCACAGTCATGTCATGAGCTTATTTGGACCAATTAGAAGCACATAAAAAGATATATAACACGCTGTGATATAAAAACAGTATAAACCTGTATATACTATATGAAACCTATACTGACTATATGATAAAAATAAATATTAATGGAGTAAGACAAAACACGTCCAATTTTTTAATAGCGTGATATATTTTGGTATAATCGTACATACAAACAAAAACTATCAGATGCCTCACGAAGCTAGAATTACAAAAGTTTCAGTAAAGGTACTCCACGCCACTTTACAATGAGTTAGAATTGCAAAAGGTTCAGAAAACGCACTCCACACCACGTTCTTTACAATGATCTAGAATAAAAAATGGTTCCGAAAAGGCCTTCCGCACCACTTTACAATCAGCTAGAATTATAAAAGGTTCCGAAAAGGCCTTCCTCACCACTTTACAATCAGCTAGAATTATAAAAGGTTCCGAAAAGGCCTTCCGCACCACTTTACAATCAGCTAGAATTATAAAAGGGTTTGGAAGAGGCACTCCACATCACGTTCTTTACGATAAGCTAGAATTTTAACAGAGTTCCGCAAAAGCACTTGACACCACGATCTTTAATTTGAACTTTGCTGGGAATCATTAACGGGTCGCAGAAATCATTGCAAGCCGATTCACGTCTATAAACATTGTCTGGACAGTATACAAGCTCCATATAGCCAACATCAATATACATATTTTTCATATAAAACACCTCCTTTCCATACACATCAGATATTTCGATTGACCTTAATATTATTAACAATTACACTTCTTCCCTTCAGCGCTTCAGAACACTACTTAGGAACCAAAAAATTAATAGTATTACTCACTGTCAACTTTGTCGTGAGAAAAATGAACATTGCGGTTCATTTTTATGATGATCACTTGAATGAAACTTCAGCAAGTGGGTGTGCTCATCTTCTTGAAGCTAAGGATAAACATCTCATTTAAAGCCCTATATGTGTAAGGCAAAGAGAGACAATTATCTCATTTACAGCCTTATACATGTAAGGCAAAGAAAGCTAATGATAAATATCTCATTTAAAGCCCTATATGTGTAAGGCAAAGAGAGACAATTATCTCATTTACAGCCTTATACATGTAAGGCAAAGAAAGCTAATGATAAATATCTCATTTAAAGCCCTATATGTGTAAGGCAAAGAGAGACAATTATCTCATTTACAGCCTTATACATGTAAAGCAAAGAAAGTTAATGATAAATATCTCATTTAATGCCCTGTATATGTAAGGCAAAGAGATCTAATGACAATTGTCTCATTTAAAGCCCAATATATGTGAGGTAAAGAGAGACTATTATCTCATTTACAGCCTAATGCATTTAAGGCAAAGAAAGCTAATAATAACTGTCTCATTTAAAGCCATATACATATAAGGCAAAGAAAGCTAATGATAATTATCTAGTTTAAAGCCAAATACATGTAGATCTAAGACGGCTAATGAGAATTGTCTCATTTAAAGCCCTATACATGTAATGCAATGAAAGCTAACGAAAAATATATTATTAAAAGCTCCGTACATGTAACGCAAACAAAGCTAATTATCTCATTTAAAGCGCAATACATGTAAGTCAAAGAAAGTTAATGATAATTGTCTCATTTAAAGCACGTAATATATGTAAAGCAAAGAAAAATATTGATACATATCTCATTTAATGCTCCGTACATATAACGTAAAGAAATATAATTGTCTCATTTAAAGCCCTATACATGTACGGCAATGACACACATTTTCTTAAACTCAATGTTACTTAAAATTTCAGTAAATTAAGTCTGCTAATGAAGTTAACCTAGCTATTGGACAGAGCCATCTGAAAAGGTACTTTTATATATATATATATATATATATATATATATATATATATATATATATATATATATATATATATATATATATATATATATATATATGTAAAAATGGTGTAACAAACCTAGAGTAATATCAATATCATGTTATACACACACACACACACACACACACACACACACATATATATATATATATATATATATATATATATATATATATATATATATATATATATATATATATATATATATATATATATATATATATATATATATATATATATATATATATATATATATATATATATATATATATATATATATATATATATGTGTGTGTGTGTGTATAACGTGATATTGATATTACTCTAGGTCTGTTACACCATTTTTACATAGTTACAGCTTATCAATAATATATTCATTTTCTTTACTTATTTCTCCTTAAGCTAATTTGTATTACTGTATGTAGCTTTCCTTCCGTAAACTAGGTACGTGTACTTGATGGCACAATTGTAGCTTTTCTCCGATAATCTGAGTACGTGTACTTGATGGCACAATTGCAGCTTTTCTCCCATAATCTGAGTAAGTGTACTTGACGGCACAATTTCAGCTTCTCTCCCAAAAACTAGGTACGTGTACTTGGCGACTTACCGATTTTTAGTTTTTCTCCCCTAAAAAAGGTACCTGTACCTGACATACTCATTTCTTTCTCACTACCTTAAGCTCAAAATTCAATATCTTGTGTGCAGTCCGTTAAATAGATTGTCGTTCAACTTGGCCAAGGTAATACAGTCTATTGATTAAATAGGGTTTAAAGGTACATCATAAATGTAAATAAAAACAGCAAAAAACCGAAGGTGCAGTATTTCAATTGGATTTTTACTTCGCTTAACACTTTCATACGGGGTGAAGTAGTTGACTTTTCGCAAGTGCTCGTACTGTGCAAATATATATATATATATATATATATATATATATATATATATATATATATATATATATATATATATATATATATATATATATATATATATATATATATATATATATATATATATATATATATATATATGTGTGTGTGTGTGTGTGTGTGTGTGTGTGTGTGTGTGTGTGTGTGTATGGTGTCTTACATTTATACTGTGATAACATTATTTTCCAAAAAAACAAAAAAACATCTTAATTAATGATGTACAATTACCATTTTTCTTTTTGCACTTGATTTATACCTATTGACAATGCAATTTAAATGCTAAAATGGTGCATGACCCAAATAACAGAGTAGATAATTTCATGAAAAACTTTCAAGCCATATTTTCGTTTAATTCTTTAGTCTTAGTTACCCGTCCAATAGTGTTCTGAAAAATATTTAACGGATTGAAAGCCTCGCTCTTGTACCAGTGTATGCGAATTATGGAACACCAACGTCACAAACTTAACGCACAACTATTTTAAAATATTAAACAGTTGTTCACATTTTTTGTAGGACTAGATCGCTTTTGGTGGTCTAGTGGTTAAAGTGTCCCAATCACACACACACAGACACAAACACAAACACACACACATGTAGGACACTAGGTCTCTGATCACAATGCTTTTCAGTGTGTCCAAAATCCTAATATTTCATCACTTAATGTAAAGTATCATCCAACACGTACTCACACTGAAGCTTTTAGCATAGGATAACCGAAATCTTGTTTAAAATGCTCTGGGTTGCAACCTTTACTACCACGTTTGCATTACTGTCTGATAACTCCGTGTACACTATGGCCAAATTACAAATAGACAATCACGCCAGTAGTGCACCTTATCTAAAGAATAAATAATTACTTTTAAATCAATGGAAGGGTGTGGCCATGTTAAAGTCCAATAATAATTTAGGACAACATTCGTAGGTACTAACAATGAAAAAATAATTGTGACCTATCAGGCCTACTTGTTTATGGTAATAAAATTGGAGGTGGGTGGGGGAGCAATTCGTATATTTCGTGCCTTACAAGTTTCGGATTTACTTACAAATCCTTGTCGATTATTATGGCCAATAATGAGTGTCACAGCTGTCAGAAACTATAAACTGTTCATGTTCGACAAGGCAATTGTTTTTTACCAAATAGTTTTAACACCCCAAAATTTAAATTGTCTTATGCTTGATGTTAGGTATTGCTAAATGCAGTAAAAGTTAATCTCATAGATTAAAATTTATATCTGTATATATGTTTCAAATAAAAAAGAAACTTTTAAAGGAAACTATTCATTTAAAAAAGCTTGAAGAATATAAATTAATGTTTGGCACAAATGCAGAGTATCATACAGCCCAGTTTTAGAAAGCAAAGTTGACCAATATTGAAGAAAAGCGGTTGTTTAAATGTAACGTTTTTTTGAGGTCTAATAAAGCGTTAAAGTTCACAGTAAAATTTTGAGGCAAATGTCAGTATGCTTGTTAAGATTTATATAGATGTACACACCAACGAAACAATTCGGATTTAGCGTGTCACGTATAGAGCTAGATAATGTGTCATAGGTTAACCGGTTGCTTTGTCCTTGGTTTCGTTTTAGAGGCTGACCGTAAACAAAGCAACGAGCAATGGGCCAAATATTTGACATCGTGACCTATATCAATACCTGGTTACTTATCGTACATTGTAGCTAAACTATATTCACCTCATTATGCTCATATTCTCCTAATCAATTGCCTTTAAACCAATGCCACGAAAGCCTTAATCTAAGTTAAGCATCAACACCAAATGAAAATAAGACGCTAAAATTAGATAAGGACTACATTTGTGACCTGAGTCTATGAACAATAACGGGGTATGCCGGGGCCCCGAGTGGCCGAGTAGTCTGAAGTGCTCGCCGTTACGGATCACTGCCATCTCACTTCTGCCTGTGTGAGTTCGAGTCTCAGGCTCGGCTAACGTTGGTACGTGAGAAAGCCTCCCAGTAGCTTCTCATGGGTCAGTGGTTCTTCCCGGGGTTTTCCAGGGTTCTTCCTCCACCAATTATACTGGCCACCATGTATAGCCTATCTTGTGCTGAAAAATGGCGTTAAACCCTACAACAACGGACTATGCCAAATACCTTGTGACCTGCGTGTATGAGCAATGATGGACTATGCCAAAAACCTTGTGACCTGAGTCTATGAACAATGACGGGCTGTGCCAAAAACGTTATGACCTGAGTATGAACAATGACGGATTATGCCAAAAACGTTGTGACCGAAGTCTACGAACTGTGACGGACTAGGCCAAGAACGTTGTGATCCGAGTCTATGAACAATGACGGGTTGTGCCAAAATCATCATGACCCGAGTCTATGAACAATGACGGATTGTGCCCAAAACATTGTGAACGGAGTATATGAACTGTGACGGACTAAGCCCAAAAAGTTGTGACCGGAGTCTATGAACAATGACGGACTATACCAAAAACGTTGTGACCTGAGTCTATGAACAGAGAGTAAAACAGAAAATTAGCGTGCACGATAAGACACAACACGTGGACAAATAATTTATGTCCTGCAGATACCCGTTTCAAAGAAAAAACTATTTCCTAACTAAAATGAAGCTTAAAAAAGATTTTGTTTTATTTTGTAAACATTTTAAATTCACTAATACCCTTTCCCTTCGCAGTTCCATATAATCTACCCAGACTATGACAGTCTTCATAAAGGTATATCATGTAAACTGTATAAAATCTGTTTACATTCAAATAATATTTTATTGGAAACTGAATGTGAAAAGTTATGACAAAAGGAACCTACGCATTGAATGAGCATGCTATATCTGGCGAGAGGGAAGACTCGTTGTAAAACTGATAATTTCCGAAAATATGGATTACTCCGGATATTATGTTCGCATATGACAACGGTCAGTAATGATGGATAATTAAATGTATATTAATGCTGCTTCACAAATGTTATTTCGTCCGAATTTATGCCACATCACCCTACCCCTCAACAATATGAACAGGCCCAGGTTTTCTATAGTAAACAATGAAAATGTTCTAGATGCATATGTTTTAGAAACAGGGTTTTTATACAATGACATCAATTAATTAAACAATGACAACATTTTATTAAACACTCAGAGCAATTTATCAAACGCTACTTTTAAGAAATTAGATATTCAAAGGACTATAGAAACGCTGCAAAACGCAAAATGTAGAGGTCCTAATGGTATCGGGTCGGAGTATTTTACATCATTAAAAATAATACCAGTCCTAATGGTATAATTAAATGACATCAGCAAAAGTAATATAAACATAGATATAGAAACCATTTTATTTAAAATTTTAATAAATTTATATATATTCAGTCAGACTAACCCTATAATAGGGCTATATCAATTCTTATCTTTCTTCTTTCCTCTTTCATCTTCCTCCCTCCGACCCCCCGACCCCTTTAGAGGATTTATTTATACACAGGATGTTATCGCCATTATTATTTCACTATTCTTTCATGTCTGTAACAGTTCATTTTATATTAATTACGTACTTTATTGACTATGTGTTCTTTTGCACAAGTCAAATCAATGACGTCCTGTTCCGTTTTGTAACATCTCTAGTTCTATGCTTGATACAAAAGACTTATTCAATGGGAAGAAGACAAGAATGCTACTGACGAATGCCATGCAGGTTTTCGTCAGGGTTACTGAACAATAGACAATTGTTTTCCTTGCAATCAAAGGTATAAAAGTATATCAAACGGCCTGGAGGTATATTTTATCTTATACCTACTAATAAAGACTTAACCAGTTATTTAACCTGTCAGTCAGGTATCTGTCAGGGCTGCATATTATCTCGCCGTTATTTTGGTTCTATTTACAAATGATTTATGTCTCTGTTGCAAGAATATTGTCCAAGTGATATTTTTATCACTAATGACGTACTAATTCAAAGTATACTGTAAGCACAAGATGTAAAAGAAATGTAGGGGAGGCGGTAATTGGATTACAACAAATGCAAGTAATATGACAGTTTTGTTTGCTTACAGGTATGAAAGTAAACATAATAAAACCAATATCATTGCCTTTAAAATGGGTGGACTACTGCGATATTATGAAAAATAGGATGATCAGGGAGAAAACATAGAAGTCGTATCCTTTTGCAAATATATATGGAGGTTTCTTATGAAACTGAAACTCAACTGGAAAAAAGCCTCAAATCGTATTTAGCATTATAAGCAAAATGATTTTTTTTCTCTCAAATAAAATCTATTTTTTTATGAAAAAAGTTTGAATGGCAGAATATGTTAAAATATTTAATGCTGCGATAAAATTAGAATGGAGCCGAAATATGCAGACATTACTCTTCCATCAACCGAAATGAGCAAAAATAGTGTTAACAAATTATGTATTTCGTCTGCTGTAAGCAATTTTTTTTTATCTCTTCCTGAAGTGGTAGACTTCCTATATTTATTAAATATTGGTGTGCATTATTGCACTATATTTATAAAACCATACACAACCCCAAAATATTATTCAATGTTTAAATCTCTTGATGATCAAGCAGCGCAAACTGAATTACTTGTGTAAAACATTATTTATTCTAATACGGTTTGGGAGTAAGTTTTTGATTCCGCAAGATATTTGGAACACTTATGTTTCTTAATTCTTTTGAAAAGTGTCAGATAGCATCAGGCTAAATTGGCTTGCTTTCAAAAATGAATCTCCTAAAAGTACGACTTTAGACGACCACTCGCTAAATTTAAATATTTGAATCATATAAGTTTATACTGAAAAAGGTTGACATTTAGGAGTTGAGTTCTTCCACATTGCTCATGCTGAACAGATAAAGGAACTAGCTTTTCTTGATACGAATGTCACTTCCGGTGTGTCTGCCCCCTATATGTAAGTTATATTGATAGATTTACCCCGGCCAGTGTAACATTGGGCTTAATTTATAGAAATATGACATATACAAACATTTTCTTATTAATAATATAGCTGTATATACTCACTAGGCATTCCAAGGACGCAAAATGTAGGATAACTAGTGCCAATTTTACTGTTGATGGCGCTTCAGATAAATTCACATCATGAACTACAGATTGTAGGGTATGAAATCACATGATAGAATTTCAAAGACAGAAAGTCACATAAAAAAAATCACAATTTGAATTTTTACAGTTATGAGTTACAGTCAGGGCGAAAGGTCACATGATATGACGTCAAACTTTGAATTTTTTAAAATGTTGCGACCTTTTTATTATAAACCGCACAACATATTTGCATCTCCTTCATTGAGATATGAACATAATAAACAAAGAATCAGCCGTATGTTTTCTTTTAATTAAAAAATATCTAAGTAAATTAGAGTATACATAGTACTTACCAAAAATCACAAGGTTGTAACTGTCATTACTAATGCAAAATTTTATGAATGATTTCATTTAAATGTTTAATACAGTCTCAGTATGAAAATTTTTGGTGCATTGCTGTATATCTTGTCAGTCATTTATTGACATATCCAAGGCCATCCCAGCATATATAGCTACTACAGCTTCAGAGTTTTCCCCTCGTAACTTCAAAGATTAATTTATCTCGAACGATTTCTAGATCTAGGTTCCTCTGTTTTGTTTCAGGTAATTCAGGTCGGTCGTATTTCCGTTCCTTTTATTCAAAACGAGTGAGCTTTGCTTAAGGTTTGGCTGGTTACTTTTCAGTTATTGTTTTGGGATCATTTCTGTACTTTTATATCTGGCTTCACTAATAATTTCAGCGAGCATTTATATATCAAATTCCTAAGTTATTAAGTATTTAATTATATTGATATTTCTTTTCATGATGCGTGCTTCTCTCTCTCTGTCTCTGTCTCTCTCTTTCTCTCTCTCTTTCGCATGTTTTCTTATTGTTCTTGTTGCAGTATTTTTTATTCTTTTCTTTTTTCGTGTTTTTTTATATATTAAATTTTGTAATGTTTTAAAATTTGTTGTCTTTGTTGTTGTTGTTGTTGTTATTATTATTATTATTATTATTATTATTATTATTATTATTATTATTACTTTTTTCTGTGATATATAAGTCCGATATCCCTTCGTATTCTGGTCTGTAGTCTTCTGCCCTGTAGTAATCTGCCCTATTCTCTATCCCTGTTCTCTACTCTCGCGGCTGGATGACTCTCTGGTGTTCGTTCTTTTCTGTTTTTTGGGTTGGTAGTCGGGGAGGCGTTTTCTTCTTTCGACTCATGGCTTCTGAATGTCTAGTGGTTGCTCGAAGTATTTGTCTGTTTTGCTCTGTTGTCATTCGTGTTTCGTTCTTTCTGAGGAAATATCGGTTTTAGACTCTTGTATACTTTTACGTTTGTTTCTCTATGTCCCCGTGTTAATGGCTTTTGTGTTTTTCCTTCGGTTTATTTTCCGATAGATGAACATTTTTTTGTACAGTGTTTTCACATTTGTAGCACTTTAGGTGGTGGATGCACGTTCGCACAAGAGTGCTGGTAGGGGAAAGTCTTTAATTTGTTTAGTCTGTTCTTTGTCTATTTCCAGAATTCTGGTCCCTGTTTGAACTTTGTAGAATATATGTATTTCGATCTTCGTATTGTGTACTTTGATTCCCAGTTTCTTTTCAGATCTGTCTGATGATGCTTCAATCTGTATTCCTATAAAAATCCCTGTGATGTAAATTTTTTCTGTTTATGGGCTTTATTTTCCTCGTTAGTATTATTAGCCATTCTTTTAACTTTGCTTCATTTCCCGAGTTGTCAAATGTCGCATAAGGTAGTAGTTGTTGTTCACCATTTTGGGGAGAGAATTATTAAGCCATTTTTTTTCCTCCCCTATCAAACGTTCATAGCAACATAACTAAAAAATTGGGAATGACAAAAACCTTGGATTTTATCATTTATTTCACTGGACAGTATTTGTAAAGTAAACGTTTTAGCACAACGGTTTTATGGTTTCATTTTGTAACATACTTGTTTAGAAAGTAATTTGAGATTAAAACCAAATATTGAACTGTATATCTTT